>CAWUDS030003864.1:0-60055 GCA_963859935.3 Lathyrus sativus
TTTTGACTTCTTTGACACGAAATGGCCCGAACCATTTAGACTTCAATTTTTCGGGGAATAACCTTAACCTAGAATTGAACAAAAGCGCCAACTGTCCGGGCACAAATTCCTTCTTTCTTAGCTTTTTGTCATGATACTCCTTCACCTTTTTCTTGTACAACCAACTCGAGTGATATGCGGCATTGCGCATTTCTTCCAACTCAAGCAATTGCACTTTTCTTTTCTCACCGGCCAAATTCTTATCAAAGTTCAATAATTTCAAGGCCCACAAGGCTTTGTGCTCCAATTCGACCGGCAAATGGCAAGTCTTACCAAATACCAATTGAAAAAGAGTTAGACCAATTGGAGCTTTATAAGCGGTACGGTATGCCCACAAAGCTTCATCCAACTTTTGCGACCACTCTTTTTTCGAATTTGACACGGTTTTTTCGAGAATTCTCTTAATCTCACGATTAGAGACTTCGGCTTGACCGTTAGCTTGTGGGTGATACGGAGTCGCCACTCTATGTGATAAACTATAATGTTTCAAAATGTTTTCTAGCGGTGCATTACAAAAGTGCGACCCTCCGTCACTAATCAACACACGGGGGGGTTCCAAAATGGGAAAAGATGTTTTTCTTCAAAAAATTTATTACCGTCTTAGCATCCGCCCGAGGTGAGGCAATCGCCTCAACCCACTTAGAAACATAGTCAACCGCTACAAGCAAATATTCATTACCATATGAGGGTGGGAGTGGTCCAACAAAGTCGATACCCCAACAATCGAATACTTAGACCTCTTGGATGTTTTGGAGAGGCATCTCGTCTCTCTTACCAATCCCACCACTTCTTTGACAACTATCACAACTTTGCACATGGGCATTTGCATCTTTGAAAATAGTAGGCCAATAAAATCCTGACTGAAGGACTTTAGTGGTCGTTCTTGCCCCATTGTAGTGTCCGCCGTAAGGCGAGTTGTGACAATGCCAAAGAATGCTTTGCGATTCATCACTAGTAACACACCTCCTCAAAAGGTTTTCACCGCCCAATTTAAACAAGTATGGGTCATCCCACACGTAATATTTAGCATCCAAGAGAAATTTTGGTTCAAAGTTAGGTCGGGAGGCACCAAACCACTAGCCTTATGGTTCGCAAAGTCCGCAAACCATGGCCTAACTTGAAATTTGAGAAGTTTTTCATCGGGAAACTCTTCCCGAATTTCCTTCTCGGAAGCGGTAACCTCCACATTAACTAAGCAAGATAAATGATCCGCCACCAAATTTTCCGATCCTTTCTTGTCTTTAATTTCAACATCAAATTCTTGTAACAAGAGGATCCAATGGATGAGCCTTTGCTTCGAATCCGATTTGGTGAGCAAATATTTAATCGTCGAGTGGTCGATATACACTATGACCTTGGAACCAGTAAGATAGGACCTAAACTTTTCAAGCGTATATACAATCGCAAGTAATTCTCTTTCAGTGGTGGCATAGTTAACTTGAGCCTCATTAAGAACTTTACTCGCATAATGTATCACATGAAATTTTTTCTCTTTTCTTTGGCCTAATACCACTCTGATTGCATAGTCGCTCGCATCACACATGAGCTCAAAATTTAAATTCCAATTTGGAGCGACTATAATTGGAGCGGTAACCAATTTTTCCTTCAAAATTTTAAAAGCTTGTAAATGATGGGCTAAAGACGTGTCTACTTATGCGTCTAGCGGTATCTTACTGCAAGTGCACAGCCTATCGAAGTAATATTTAAGATTATCGATCCACAGGGATTCTATGGTTACTTAGTGCTAGATGAACTTCTAGTTTAGCTAAGGCGAATGGTTGTCACGATTTTTTTGTTGATTTTTAAGACTATTAAAGGCGGAATTAAATTTAAGTTTTAATAAAGTAATACTAAGGCGGTCGGTATGTAATTATACTAACTTAGGTGGGTCAATCTAACCTAGGCTTATAAAGGTGTTCACTTAATCTATTCGGTAGAGATTACCAGTTTAAATACCCTCAACTCACACTCTCGTGGTCTTATATCAGATCTTATCCCTAAAGCCCTATGCCTGCTCTCGCTAGCCCATAAGTGTTTAGAGGTAATTTTTGGAAACTAAGTAATTCTAATTTATCTTAAAGCGCTCTCGCTGTGTTTAATTTAAATGCCTAACTTTAGCTATCTGGTTAAAATCTCACACTCTCGTGGTCTGGACCTAACCTAATACTCTTTTCTTACTCTCGTAACGAAAAGGTCTATTTCAATTAAAAAGTATCAGCCAGAATGTTAAGTGATTAATTATTTTTAGCCTATGGTTATATTTTACCGGTTAAGTTTGTTATAACTACATACCGCCCTAAGGTGTTTAGCTACTCATCGATGTTGAACCAGACAGAGACAGAAAATTTAATAATAACGTACTCATGGCAGAAAAATAAATAAACATTATAATTAAATTAAATTGCAATATAATGAAAAACCTGGTTAACAAATATTCGAGCAGACTCCTTCTTCCACAGACCGGAAAGCTTGGAGTTGGCGGAAATTGAAAATAAACGAATGCTGAAGGTTTAGAAACAAATAAATGTATAACAATTTCCTGATGTTGGAAATTGTTATATGGCGGGTTTGGATACAATAAAAAACGAAACAGAAAACTAAAAATAATGCAGGAATAGAAAGGCTGGTTCGTAATACAGTTCGGCAGAGCTTCCGCAGGAATTTGAATAAAAAATGCTCTGTCCATTGTTCATAGAACTTGTACTATTTATAGAATCCTTAATGGGCTGGATTTTTGAACCTTTGTTGCATGGGCCTTGCTGAATTTGTGGAAGGAATGCAGGAACGTGGCAACAAAATAGGAGAAATGGTCTTCACGTAATGCCTTGACGTAGTCTGAGTCAAAAACCTAATTTTACCCTTGTCACGGTCGTGACAAGGTCTTCACGTTCGTAACTTGTGGTTTTTAAGTGTCACGGTCGTGACCACTCTCTTACGGTCGTGATGGCTCAAATTGGGGTGTCACGGTCGTGACACCCTTGTGACGGTCGTGACTGCAACAAATTATGCAGTCTTTTGCAGGCTTCTTCATTTCTTCATCTCTTTATGGTTTCTTTTGTTCCTTTTGCTCTTAATTCATGATTTAGCTCCATATAATGATGTACCTGCAAAACGGTAAGAAAAACTCGAGAAATCGAGTGTTAAAACGGTGAATATGCGATAAAACGTTAATGAAACCTAGCAATATAATCGATGCGTTTTCTCGTTATCAAACTTCCCCAAACTTAAACCTTTGCTTGTCCTCAAGAAAATAGTCGGTTGAAAATCGGCGGACAAGATTTTATTCACGCATACTCATAACAAACCGTACGAGGGATCATTTTGTCGGATAATCCGGTACTTTGATAGAACACTACCGATACACTAATGACACAAGCAACAAGCTATGTCGTCGACTTCCCGTTAAACGAAACAATCGGCAATTACATTACAATTTCACCTGGAGTTTTTCGATCTTATTTCGCCCAGTTTCATTCTAGCGCAATCACATTAAGCCCTTTGCCTTAGCACGCACGTAGTGGAGTAGCCGGTTAGCGACTTTGATCCTTTTTGAGCACGGGGTCTGGTACACGAGTGTGGTAACCCTACATATTTTATCCGATTTGGAGGTTGTGGGGGATCGAGCCGTAGCACGCCCTACCGAGTTCAGAACCAGTACCTCTGAACCAACTTGCAATGGACTCCTTCTCATATTTCTCGTTTCTTATATGCGACCGTGTACTTTGGTGCAATTTCTTTTCATTTTGCATCGAGATATGAAGGATCATTATTGATTAGGCATCAAACGCTTATATTCATCGGCTCCCCACGTGGTTTGTGTTCAGACGGTGCTGACTGCTAGTATAAACTACTAGGGGTTACTTTTGAACTGAAACTAAAAGTGTACTCGTAATGGTAATCGGGATGGAATTGCTTAAGTAGGGAGTCAAATATGTCAAGATTGTATTGGTCTTGTTTAATCGTTCTCGGCTTCCTAATTACGATTCCGTAGGTAAGTCGGGTAATGCGAATAATTAAAGATTTTTTCTGGTATAGCTAAATAATCGGGGAAGGTTCGAAATTAAAGAAAATAGCACAAAGATTTGCTCATTTCATTAACTTGCGAAAAGAAATACAACGGAATTGAAAATACAACGAAATGGAAAAGTGCGAAAAAGGGAAAATGCGGAAATGAAAGGTACCTCTCCCACACTATGTCAGACATTGTCCTCAATGTTGTGATATAAATGCGATAAAAGTACAGTACAACGACAAAAACGAAAAACAAACATAAGCAAACTAAAACTATGGCTGCTGAGGACCGCGGGCTCGGCTTCTGGTGCGGGAGCGGCGTCTGGAAGGAGTCGCTTCAGGATCAGAACCGGTGCCGGAGGCAGCAGTGATGTTAATGCGGAGGGCTTCTAGCTCGCTGAAAATTTCTCCAAACTTCTCATTAGTAGCTCCCTGGTTTGCTGCAATAGTGCTGAGTAAAGCATCATACTGCTCCTTCTGCCTTCGCTCCAGTGCGGCGTTCATCTGGTTCTGCTGATGAATCGCACGGAGGACTTCCTCAAGTGTGATTTCGGGAGCAGGGGGCTGTCGGGTAGATGTCTCTGGTATATCCTGGACAGGCTCAGCTGCATCCATAGCGTCCTGCATCTCATCCGCTGGAGGGTCTGCCTGATCATCATGAATAGGGACGTGATCGACAGCAACAGGTAAAACAAAGAGCCAGTTGGCTCGGCTGGATGGATCAATGCGGTCGCGGGACAGCAGAATGATATGATGGAAAATGGTGCCATGGACAACAGGGCTATACCTGCCATCCTCTCGCTGCGCAATCAGGTGAGCGGACCTGCAATAACTCTTGGTGAGGAATTCTGCGGCTAGGTGAGGCTGATTAACGACCAAGTCACCAAGCCCCAACTGAATGGCGAGGGTGGTGACAATGCCGCCTATGAAGAACGGGGTGGAGCCTCTGTGTGCAATGGCCTGGATATGATAAAGCATGAAAGGGGCAGCATTGATCGGCTCGTCATTAAGAGCACAGTGTAAGAATAGAAGCTCCTTGGAGTTGAGCTTATGGTTGCTTTCTCGAGCGAAGATGGTGTTGCATATGACACGGTGGAAATAGCGGATTGCCGGGTTGTGAATGTGCGTAGCGTTGAGGCTTTGGAAGGCTGATGCACGGGTGTTGGTTAAGTCGTGCCATAGAGTGAAAGCTTGTTCACTAAAATTATCGGGCATGCGACGGTGAGCTTCAGTTCCGTGATCGAAGCCTAACAACTCGGCTATCATGTCTTGCGGAATGTTGAACTCTTGGCCATGCAATCTGAATTTGGCGACACCGGTGAGCTGACTCTGAGAACCGGTACCGATGATGTAACTGAATGAGCTTAAGAACTCCAGTGTCAGAAGCTCGAATGTGGGCTGAGGTTGACTGCAAAGATCCCACAGACCGACTTTTTGAAGCAGGCTTGTAACACTGGCAAGCATTCCGAGTTCCCTCAAACAGACAGTGTCAATGTAACGTGTAGGTTGCACACCGCGGTTTTGGAATCGGAGAAAACGTTCTCTCTGAGTTTCTCTAGCATCACCTTCTCTAAAAGTAATAGAATCCATTGCATGCAAGAGCTTAGAGTGAAGAATGAAGATTTTCGATGTTTTGTGAAAAAATGGTAAAATGAAAGAAATATTGATTCGGGGTAAATATTGGAGAGTGAGAATGTGATAGGTTATGATAATGGGGGGTTAATGAGGTTTAAAGTTGGTAATGGGGAGGTTACGGAGGTTATGGAGAAAATGGGCAGTTTTGAGGAAGTTATGGAGGAAGAAGAAGAAGAGGCACGAAGAGAAACAGTTCTGTTTCTCACGATTCCTGTAATAGGGGTTGTCACGGTCGTGACAGGGGTGTGACGGTCGTGACACGCTATTTAAGCACGTCACGATCGTGATATGGGTATGACGACCGTGAGGGCACGCTTCGTTGAATAATTTCCAGAAAAACATTTTCTCACTTAATTCACATATTTTATAATAATGTATTTTCTTCACTAACACTCATATTAAATTATAAACACCATATAGTATATAATTTCAACACAGTACTATACTAACTTGCATGGCATGAGAGATTATATATAATATGAAATAATGCAAGCATAACAGTACATAGAATGAAAAATATATAAATTGCTAAAAATGGAGAAATTTTGGAATTAAAGGTGCATTGCATAAAGTAATTGAAAGTGAAGTTACATAAACGGAAATTACGGTATGAAATTGTTGCGAAAAATAAATCTAACTAGAAACGAAAACAATGAGAAAAATAAACTAAATCACTTATAGCATTTTCAAAAGCGTTTCTTCAAGTCTTCGATGGCGGAGTTCAAGTGATAGAATTGTTCGCAGGTTATGTCAGTCAATCCTATAATGTCCAATCGCATGCTCTTAATGTCTTCTTTAAATAAATTAATGTCAGTTTGGTAAGCATTGAGAGTGTTCATGATGTTTTGTAAGTTGTTAGCATAATATCCTTGATTCACTTCAGGGGTTTCATGTACTTCTTCAGTGTGGTCAATGTCATGGTAACCAGGAGGTGTCTCAGGGTCAGTTTCGACATCGGTCATTATATCATCTTTTATCTTGTAAGACTGAGGTGTTTCAGGAGTAGATGGATAATCAGGTGGGTTTAACTCATAAAGCCAGTTATCCTTATTGTGAACACTTACTCTAGCATGGTTAGGCAATGTGAACAGGGTTACTACTTCGTTCCGGATTAGGTACTCAAAAGGTGGATGTCCTAAATTTCTTATGATATGTCTATTGAAGCAGAAATTAAGATTCATAGGACGGATTGTTCCTAGACGGTTGCACCTGTGCAGTTGGTACCTAAGTCCTATGGCATCAGCAATCATGGTTACAAGACCTCCTACTAATATAGGTAATTCAGGTTCTTCTTGGATACGGGTGAAGGTTTGCATCATGAAAGGTACACCATTAACAGGCTGTCCATTAGTGAAACATGACATAATAAATATTTCATCTTTAGAAACTCCGGTAATGTTTTCTTCTTTTCCAAAGAAGGTGTGGGCAAGGAATTTATGGAAGTAACGGAGAGCAGGATTATGGATCTCATCATTATTCATGTTATTTGGTTCAGGGTGGTAGTTTCCGGTTAAAGTTCCCCAAAAGAAATCTAGCTCAATATCCATCAATTCTACCTGTGTGGTAGTAAAAGCAAATGGTCCACTAGGGAATCCTAACAAGTCAGCTAGTTCTTTATGGTTAAAGTCATATTCTATTCCAAATAGGCGGAAACTAATAAATCCTTTCCTAAATCCAAAACCGCGCTCAGGTAGGTAAATTAAGGAGCTAAGGAACTCAAGGGTGAGCTCGCGGTAATTCACAAACTTATGTTGGATCAATGTATTCTCCCATCCGAGTCGGTTTAACAAGTACATGACACTATCATGTATACCTAGGGTTTCCATAGTCTTATCATCCGGGTACAGGGTCAAATCCATTTGCCTCTGTGATAACTCTTCAAACTTCATTCTTTGGTTCCTACCTCTAAATTTGGTTTCCATATGGTTACTTGGTTGGTTAGCCATGGTCAGTGTAAATATGGGGGAAACAAATCAGGGGAAGAAGGAAAGTGGAAAAGACTTTAGAAAATCTGTAAAAAGTGATTTAAGATAAAAATAAGAAAATGAAATGCATAATGTAATGGCAATAATAGTAATATAAAATAAAACTATAAAATGACAAAACAATTAAACAAATAGTAAAACGATAAATAACAATATGCTAAAAGAAAAGAATAGTTTAAATAATTAAATAAGTAAATGGGTTGCCTCCCACTAAGCGCTGTTTTTATCGTCAAAAGCCTGACGTAATGCTTAGGTTTAGATTAATCAGGGGAATTAGTGGACAATTCTAAAAGCTTTAGATTATTCGCATAATCTTTATTTTCAACTTTATGATAATGTTTTAAACGTTGTCCGTTTACTATGAATGGTTCACTATTCCTACCCTTAATTTCTATTGCTCCACTCAGGAATACTTTAGTTATTTCAAAGGGTCCTGACCATCTAGATTTTAATTTTCCAGGAAAGAGCCTAAGTCTTGAATTAAAGAGGAGTACAACGTCTCCCACACTAAATTCTTTCCTAGATAGGCGTTTATCATGCCATCGCTTAATTCTTTCTTTATATATCTTAGCATTCTCATATGCATCTAACCTTAATTCTTCTAATTCGTTAATGTCTAGGATTCGCTTTTCTCCTGCAGCATTATAGTTTATATTGAGAGTTCTGATCGCCCAATAAGCTTTGTGTTCTAGTTCTACTGGGAGGTGACAAGATTTTCCATAAACTAGTTTGAATGGTGTAGTACCTATGGGTGTCTTGTAAGCGGTCCTATAAGCCCATACAGCTTCATTAAGTTTAGATGACCAATCTTTCCGAGATATGGCGACAGTCTTTTCTAAGATTTGTTTAATTTCTCTGTTTGAGACTTCGACTTGTCCACTTGTTTGTGGGTGATATGGTGTAGCCACACGGTGTCTTACTCCATATTTAGATAGTAATTTGTCAAAGATTTTTGAAATGAAGTGCGAGCCACCGTCACTTATGACGAGTCTAGGCACACCAAATTTGGGAAAGATTATATTTTTGAAAAGCTTTATTACTACTCGTGTATCGTTTGTAGGAGAAGCTATGGCTTCAATCCATTTCGAAACATAATCAACAGCTACGAGTATGTAATTATTACCGAAAGATGATGGGAATGGTCCCATGAAATCTATTCCCCAGACGTCAAAGATTTCTACTTCTAAAATTCCTTTTTGAGGCATTTCATCTCTTCTTGAAATATTGCCAGTGCGTTGACACCGATCGCAATTTATAACAGCGATGTGGACATCCTTCCATAGATTAGGCCAGAATAAGCCGGCTTGCAAGATTTTTGCACAAGTCTTAGAAGTGCTTGCATGTCCACCATAAGGAGATGAATGGCATTGAGCAATGACATCTTCTATTTCTTCTTCGGGAATACATCGGCGAAAGATTCCATCTGGTCCTCTTTTGAACAATAATGGTTCATCCCAATAGTAATGTTTCAGATTATGAAAGAATTTCTTTTTCTGCTGATAGGTTAGATCGGGTGGAAGAGCTCCTGCGGCTAGGTAGTTGACAATGTCAGCGTACCATGGCAGTCCTATAGTTGTTTGGATTGTTTCCACGGATTCTGGTTCATTTATATCTAACTGAGCTAGGTCGCTTCCTATTTGTGCTATCAGCTGTTCATACGGAAAATCATCGTTAATCGGCACTTGTTCGGGTTTAATACCTTCTATTCTAGATAAATGGTCCGCTACGACGTTCTCAGTACCTTTCTTATCTTTTATTTCTAGATCAAACTCTTGTAAGAGTAAAATCCATCTTAAGAGTCTTGGTTTAGCATCTTTCTTAGTTAATAGATATCGGATAGCAGCATGGTCTGTGTAAATGATTATTTTCGCTCCAACTAGGTAAGAACGGAATTTGTCAAGCGCAAAGACAACTGCTAACAATTCTTTTTCGGTAGTAGCGTAGTTCATCTGGGCAGAATCTAAGGTTCTACTGGCATAGTAAATCGCATGAAGTTTCTTTTCCTTTCTCTGGCCTAGAACTGCGCCTACAACATAGTCACTCGCATCGCACATGATTTCAAAAGGTAATCTCCAGTCAGGGGGTTGCATGATTGGTGCGGTGATGAGGGCTGTTTTTAGAGTTTCGAATGCTTTAAGACAATCTTCATTAAATATGAACTCAGCGTCTTTCATTAATAAACCAGTAAGAGGTTTAGTGATTTTCGAGAAATCTTTGATGAATCGTCGGTAAAAACCGGCGTGTCCTAAAAAGCTTCGTATTTCTCGAACGGTTTTAGGGGGTTGAAGATCTTTTATTACTTCAATCTTAGCTTTATCAACTTCAATTCCCTTGTCGGATATTACATGACCTAATACTATTCCTTCGTTGACCATAAAATGACATTTCTCCCAGTTAAGCACGAGATTTACTTTTACACATCTTTCTAACACCATTTCTAAGTTCGATAAACATCCTTCAAAACTTTGCCCGCATACAGAGAAGTCGTCCATGAACACTTCCATGATGTTGTCTATAAAATCTGCGAAGATTGACATCATACATCTTTGAAAGGTTGCAGGAGCGTTGCATAATCCAAAGGGAATTCGCCTATAAGCGAACGTTCCATAAGGACATGTGAATGTAGTCTTCTCTTGATCATCAGGATGGATAGGGATTTGGAAAAATCCTGAGTAACCGTCAAGATAACAGAAGTAAGAATGCTTGGCTAATCATTCTAACATTTGATCTATGAAAGGTAGTGGGAAATGATCTTTTCGAGTGGCTTTGTTTAGTTTACGATAATCTATGCACACTCTATATCCCGTCACTACTCTCTGCGATATCGATTCGCCTTGAGCGTTTTTCACAACAGTGATACCTCCTTTCTTTGGCACTACATGTATTGGACTAACCCATTCACTATCAGAGATTGGATATATTATCCCGACATCTAATAATTTCTTAACTTCTTCTTTTACTACAGTGCTAAGGGTTGGGTTAATTCTTCTTTGAGATTCTCTGGAGGTTCTGCAATCTTCTTCTAGCAGAATACGATGCATACAAACTGAAGGACATATTCCTTTGAGATCAGATATGTTATATCCTAATGCAGTTGGATATTTCTTCAAGACATCTAAAAGTTTCTTTGTTTCTATAGTTCCTAAACTGGAATTTACTATAACTGGTCTTTTACATTCAACGTCTAAGAATTCGTACCTTAGGTTATGAGGTAAAGTTTTTAATCCTAATGTAGGTTTATCTTTACTTGGCATGGGATCCGGTGTAAGTGCTAAACTTTCGCTTAGACTATCATCCTGATACGGTTTTCGCCAATTATCATCTTCGAAAATCGAAGGGATTTGAATTTTCATTATTTCAGAATAAGTGGTCTCTTTCAGTTCCATTTCTCTTACACATTCGTCAATTACGTCCAATAGATAGCATGTATCCTCTATAGCTGGTGATTGTAAGAATTGTGTTAAAATAAATTCAACTTTCTCTTCACCTACTTCAAAGGTTAGCTTTCCTCTTTTTACGTCTTTATAGCTCCGGCGGTAGCTAAGAATGGTCTTCCTAGTATGATAGGTGTAGTGGAGTCTTCAGAGATGTCCATGATTATAAAATCAGTAGGGATGTAGAGTTGTCCTATACGTACTGGGACGTTTTCTAGTATGCCTACAGGATATTTAACAGAGCGATCGGCTAGTTGAACAGACATTTTAGTTGGTCTTAGGTCTCCTATGTCTAACCTTTTGCAAATCGTTAAGGGCATAACACTGATACTGGCTCCTAAATCGCATAGAGCTTTGTCAATGACGAATTTTCCTATTACACAGGGTATAGAGAAACTTCCTGGATCTTTTAGCTTAGGAGGCATTTTATTCTGAATTATGGCGCTACACTCGGCAGTAAGTGTAACTGTTCCGTTATCCTCTATCTTTTTCTTATTGGATAAGATTTCTTTTAAAAACTTAGCATACGAGGGTATTTGGGTAATTGCTTCTGTAAACGGAATAGTAATATTCAACTGTTTCAGAAGTTCGACAAATTTCTTAAATTGACCCGTCGTCTTGGAATTTATTAATTTTTGAGGGTACGAAATTGGTGGTTTATAGGGTGGTGGAGGCACATAAGGTTGTTATTTCTCCACTACCTCTCGATTGTCATCTTCCTTTTCTTCTGGATCATTCACCACTTCAGTCGGTTTATCCGGTTTTTGGTACATGGCTGGATTGTCAAGTCTTGGATCGGTAGGTCCGTCAAGTTCCTTGCCACTTCTTAATATTACAGCGTTAGCATGTCCTTTCGGATTAGGTTGAGGTTGTCCAGGGAATACTCCAGCTGGTGCAGCAGTAGGTGCTTGTTGTTGAGCTACTTGTGAAATCTGAGTTTCAAGCATTTTGTTATGTGTAGCTAATGCATCTACTTTGCTCACTAATTGTTTAATCTGCTCACTAGTGTGAATGTTTTGGTTTAAGAAGTCCTTGTTTGTTTGAGATTGGTTAGCTATAAAGTTCTCCATCATCAATTCAAGGTTCGATTTTCTAGGGATATTAGGAGCAGTCTTTTGATATCCTGGTGATGTAGCTGGTGCTTGACCTGGTGCGTAATAAGCATTGTTATTCTTATAGGAGAAGTTCGGATGATTCTTCCAACCTGGGTTGTATGTGTTTGAGTAAGGGTTTCCTTGAGCATAATTCACTTGATTAGTGGGAGTTCCTGCCAATAGTTGACAATCAGAAACTTCGTGTCCTGGGACTCCACATAACTCACAGTTAGGTGTTACTGCAGCCACGGTGGCTGTAGGTGTTATGGCCAAGTTATCGATCTTTTGGCTTAGTTGGTCAAACTTCGCATTGACTTGGTCCATACTACTTACTTCGTACATACCTCCCTTTGTTGGTTTCTCAGTTGCGACTCTCTCGCTTCCCCAAAGGTAATGATTTTGAGCCATACTTTCGATAAGTGCATAGGCATCATTATATTCTTTGTCCATCAATGCACCACCCGCGGCAGCGTCAATTGTCATTCTTGTATTGTACAAGAGTCCATTATAGAAGGTATGGATGACCATCCATTCTATTAATCCATGATGTGGACAAAGTCTCAGTAGATCCTTATAGCGTTCCCAAGCTTCGAATAATGATTCACTTTCTCTTTGCTTAAATCCGTTGATCTGAGCTCTCAGCATAGCTGTCTTGCTAGGTGGAAAATACCTATTCAAGAAAACTCTCTTAAGTTCTTCCCACGTAGTTACTGAGTTCGAAGGCAGAGATTGAAGCCAAGCTCTTGCTCTGTCTCGAAGCGAAAAAGGAAATAAACGTAGTCTAATAGCTTCTTGGGTAACTCCATTGGCTTTTACGGTATCTGCATATTGCACAAAGATCGAAAGATGAAGATTCAGATCCTCGGTAGGATTTCCGGCGAATTGATTTTGTTGCACGGCTGATATCAACGAAGGTTTTAGTTCGAAATCATTTCGGTTGATAGCCGGCGCTGCAATGCTTGAATGCGGTTCAGCTTGCGAAGGATTAGCGTAATACTTGAGTGGATGAGTCTGTTCTTCAGCCATCTCTGCGTCCTTTGATTTTACGACTGGTTTAGGCGGATCTAATTGAAGATCTGGAATATTGTAATTATTTTCGAAATCGAATATACGTCTTCTTACGTGTAAGAAGCGTTCCGATTCAGGGATTAGAGGTTGCAAGTCTTCGCTTTTAGAGCGAGTACTTGGCATACACTCGGAGATTAGATTAAATTAAATAGTTGATACCTTAGTCTAGACAATGCTACCTAAATGCACTAGTAACTAAATTAAGGAATCCCCGGCAACGGCGCCAAAAACTTGATGGGCTAAAGACGTGTCTACTTATGCGTCTAGCGGTATCTTACTGCAAGTGCACAACCTATCGAAGTAATATTTAAGATTATCGATCCACAGGGATTCTATGGTTACTTAGTGCTAGATGAACTTCTAGTTTAGCTAAGGCGAATGGTTGTCACGATTTTTTTGTTGATTTTTAAGACTATTAAAGGCGGAATTAAATTTAAGTTTTAATAAAGTAATACTAAGGCGGTCGGTATGTAATTATACTAACTTAGGTGGGTCAATCTAACCTAGGCTTATAAAGGTGTTCAGTTAATCTATTCGGTAGAGATTACCAGTTTAAATACCCTCAACTCACACTCTCGTGGTCTTATATCAGATCTTATCCCTAAAGCCCTATGCCTGCTCTCGCTAGCCCATAAGTGTTTTGAGGTAATTTTTGGAAACTAAGTAATTCTAATTTATCTTAAAGCGCTCTCGCTGTGTTTAATTTAAATGCCTAACTTTAGCTATCTGGTTAAAATCTCACACTCTCGTGGTCTGGACCTAACCTAATACTCTTTTCTTACTCTCGTAACGAAAAGGTCTATTTCAATTAAAAAGTATCAGCCAGAATGTTAAGTGATTAATTATTTTTAGCCTATGGTTATATTTTACCGGTTAAGTTTGTTATAACTACATACCGCCCTAAGGTGTTTAGCTACTCATCGATGTTGAACCAGACGGAGACAGAAAATTTAATAATAACGTACTCATGGCAGAAAAATAAATAAACATTATAATTAAATTAAATTGCAATATAATGAAAAACCTGGTTAACAAATATTCGAGCAGACTCCTTCTTCCACAGACCGGAAAGCTTGGAGTTGGCGGAAATTGAAAATAAACGAATGCTGAAGGTTTAGAAACAAATAAATGTATAACAATTTCCTGATGTTGGAAATTGTTATATGGCGGGTTTGGATACAATAAAAAACGAAACAGAAAACTAAAAATAATGCAGGAATAGAAAGGCTGGTTCGTAATACAGTTCGGCAGAGCTTCCGCAGGAATTTGAATAAAAAATGCTCTGTCCATTGTTCATAGAACTTGTACTATTTATAGAATCCTTAATGGGCTGGATTTTTGGACCTTTGTTGCATGGGCCTTGCTGAATTTGTGGAAGGAATGCAGGAACGTGGCAACAAAATAGGAGAAATGGTCTTCACGTAATGCCTTGACGTAGTCTGAGTCAAAAACCTAATTTTACCCTTGTCACGGTCGTGACAAGGTCTTCACGTTCGTAACTTGTGGTTTTTAAGTGTCACGGTCGTGACCACTCTCTTACGGTCGTGATGGCTCAAATTGGGGTGTCACGGTCGTGACACCCTTGTGACGACCGTGACTGCAACAAATTATGCAGTCTTTTGCAGGCTTCTTCATTTCTTCATCTCTTTATGGTTTCTTTTGTTCCTTTTGCTCTTAATTCATGATTTAGCTCCATATAATGATGTACCTGCAAAACGGTAAGAAAAACTCGAGAAATTGAGTGTTAAAACGGTGAATATGCGATAAAACGTTAATGAAACCTAGCAATATAATCGATGCGTTTTCTCGTTATCAGTAAACAATCATCGGTTAAAAGAAATACCTGATCCTTAGATAGAAAGTTACTCAAAGGCCTAGCTACCTTTGAGAAGTCTTTGATAAAGCGCCGATAGAAACTGGCGTGCCCTAGAAAGCTTCGGATTCCCTTCAAATTCACCGGAGGAGGCAACTTTTCAATCACTTCAACTTTAGCACGATCAACTTCAAGCTCTCTTGAAGAGACTTTATAGCCAAGCACTATCCCCTCGGTCACCATGAAGTGGCACTTCTCCCAAGTAAGAATAAGATTTGTCTTCACGTATCTTTCAAAAACCGTTTCCAAGTTGTCCAAGCATAGATCTAAGGAACCACCAAATACGGAGAAATCGTCCATAAAGACTTCCATTGTTTTCTTGATAAGGTCGGCAAAAATAGCTTGCACACATCGTTGGAAAGTCGTCGGTGCATTGCACAACCCAAAGGGCATTTTTCGGTATGCGAAAATTCCAAAAGGACATGTGAAAGCCGTCTTTTCATGATCGGTCGGGTCAACCGCAATTTGGTTATATCTGGAATAGCCATCTAAGAAACAATAGCATTGTTGCCCGGAAAGTCTTTTTAGTATTTAATCCATGAACGGGAGTGGAAAGTGATATTTTCGAGTTGCGGTATTCAACCGCCTATAATCAATGCACATACGCTACCCCGTTGCCACTTTTGTCGGGATCAACTCATTTTTTTCATTTCGAATCATGGTAATGCCACCTTTCTTCGGAACCACATGTACGAGACTAACACATGGGCTATCCGAAATCGGGTAAATCATTCCCGCATCCAACAACTTAACAACCTCCTTTCTAACAACTTCCTTCATAGTAGGATTTAAGCGGTGTTAAGGTTGAGCTACCGGCTTAAAGTCCTCTTCCATTAAGATCTTGTGCATGCAATAGGAAGGACTACTTCCTTTGAGATCGGAAAGAGTCCAACCCATGGCTTCTTGATTCTTTTTCAAAACATCGATCAAACGAGATTCTTCATTCTTTGACAAAAGATTGCTTATGATAACCGACTTTGCT
The DNA here is from genome assembly GCA_963859935.3 of Lathyrus sativus. NCBI lineage: Eukaryota > Viridiplantae > Streptophyta > Magnoliopsida > Fabales > Fabaceae > Lathyrus > Lathyrus sativus. Next base: position 16,122 of record CAWUDS030003864.1, read on the forward strand.
TCGGTCTCATCGAGGAATGCATACTTCAAATTAGAAGGTAGCATTTTTAATTCAATCGGCGATTTTTCTTCATTAACCTCCTTCTTCAATACTTCCTCCTCAACTTCCCACGGATGTAACTCTTTTAGATTATCAAGTTCCCTTAGGCATTCATCAAGAGCTTGCTCTTCTTCAACTGTGAAAATTTCAAAGGAGTCATCAAGAGCTAACTCCATAGGGGATATCTCATGAATATGTTTAGAAACTTCAAAAGTTGCCTCTTCGATCACATCAATTCGAAAGCTATCACAACTATCCTTTGAATGCTTCATGGCTTCGAATAGATCAAAAGTAACTTCTTCATTTTGGACCCTTACTTTCATCAAATCGTCGTCAACGTCAATCATCATGCGCACGATTTTCATGAACGGTCGGCCAAGAATAAGCGGAGCATCATCATCCTCTTCCATATCAATCACAACAAAATAAACCGGGAAGAAGAATTTGTCAACTTTGACCAATACGTCTTGGGCTAACCCATGATGATGTGTAGTCGACTTATCAGCCAATTGCAAAGTCATCCGGATGGCCTTCATTTCAATGTTGTCAAGCCTCTTCACAATAGACAATGGTATTAGATTAATGCTTGACCCCAAATCAATTAGCCCTTTTCTGACATAGACATCACCAATTGTAATCGGCAAAGTAACTCGTCCAGGGTCAACCTCTTTCCTCGGAAGATTCCGTTGAATGATTGCACTATAATTAGCATCTAGGACAATTGTCTCCGGTTCCGTGTACCTCCGCTTTTTAGTAAGTATGTCTTTCATGAATTTCGCATACTTAGGCATTTGCTCCAATGCTTCGACAAACAGAATGTTCACTTGAAGTTGTTTGAATATATCCATGAACCGGATATAATGCCGTTCATTCTCCCTCTTAGATGGAGCATGCAGATACAGAAGGTTTTGGATTGGAGTAGCGCCCACTACCTCCTTTCCTTTAGAAACTCTAGAATTCCTCTCTCTTTTCTTTTTTACTCCCTCCACCTTCACTTCATCACTCTTATTTTTTTCAACTTCCACACTTTCTTTATTTTCTACTTCACCATTCTTTTCATCCTTTTCAACTTCAACCATTTTTTCATTCTTTTCAACTTCTTCCTCACTTCACTCCCTAACTTCACCATCAATTTTATCATCTATTTTTTCTCCTCATCTTTTTTCTCATCCTCTTTTTTTTTACTCTCATCTCTTTTTTCACTCTCCCTAATCAACTCCCTTCCACTTCTCGTCGTTATCGCTTTACAATGCTCTTTTGGATTCATTTGCGTGTTAGCCGAAAAAGATGGTCCGGGTTTTTGTTCCGCTAGTTGTTTAGCAAGTTGACCGACTTAAGTTTCGAGATTTTTGATTGCCGCATCGTTGCTCTTTTGATTAGCCATCGACAATTGCATAAATTGTGTCAATGTCTCTTCTAACTTTGAAGTCACGACCGGCGGTTATTGAGGTTGGTAAGGATTTTGACGGCTAGAAGTACCACCCTCATAACCTTGGTTATGGTGATAGTTAGCCCTTGGTTGGAACCCTTGATTCCCTTGAAAGTGTTGTTGTTGTTGATTTTGAGGATGTTGTCGATACGGTTGTTGTTGTTGTTGCCTCGGTTGGTAGTCTCGTTGGTTCGCCATGTAAATCACCTCTTCGAACCTGGGAGGTGGACAAAACCCGGTATCATGATCACCCTTGAAAAGCTCACAACAAGCTATTAGTTTAGCTTTTGAAGGCTCTTTCAACTCTTTTATTTGTTGAGTTAAGAGTTCAACTTGTTGTGAAATGAGTTTATTTTGGGAAAGAATAGCATTGTTTGTCCCGAGTTTAAGCACTCCCGGTTTCTTCAAAGTGTTGCCTCTACTTTGACATTGGAGGTTATTTAGAGACATACGGTTAATGATATCCGTAGCTTCGGCTGCGCTTTTAGACAACAAAGAACCACCCGAGGTAGCATCCAATAAAGTCTTGCAATTAGGTTGAAGGTCGTTTTTGAAAATGTGGATTTGCGTTAATTCGTCAAAACCATGGCCTTTGCACTTTCGAAGCATGGATTTAAATCTTTCCCATGCCTCATTCAATGACTCATTGGCTCCTTGCGAAAACACGGAGATAGCCGTTTTGGATTCCATGAACCGGTTGTGGGAGAAAAACCTTTCAATGAACTTCTCTTCCAACACGTTCCAATCCGTCATGACTGCAGGTGTTTGATCCAAGTACCAATCTTTGGCTTTGCCGAGTAAAGCGTGAGGAAAAAGTCTTTTGAACAACAGTAGCTCTTGAGCTTGATCAACTCCGGCCGCCAATGCTATCTCGTAAAATTTGGTGAGAAAAGCAAAGGGGTCTTCATGGTCCATTCCAGTGAATGGACTTCAGTATAGCAAGTTAAGAGTTTCCGTCTTCATCTCGGCTTGCCTTCCTGTGTGGTTGGAAAACTGAGCAATATTCCTCGGACTGTTGACACATGGTGTGGAAACGGCCGGCGGCGGCGGTGGATCCATGATAGGTGTGAAAGGTGGTGGTGGTGTTGTAAAAGAACCTTCTCCTTGTTCTTGTCGTTGTCTAGCTTGTTGCCTCCTTTGTCTCGTTCTTCTATTCAGTCTCCTTGTAGTTCTTTCGATCTCGGGATCAAAAAGAAGTTGGTCCTCAGGAACCTTCCCTCGCATAAAACGAAAGCTGCATACAAAACCAAACAAATTAACAAGCACAAGTCAAAAATTCAGAAGTTAAAAATTCAGCAACTATTGCAAGGCTCGCAATATCAATTCACAATCCCCGGCAACGGCGCCATTTTGTTGGAACAAGGATAGAGTATCGGGATTTGTTATCGTCCTCAGGGATTATGTGATATTACCGCTGTTCGGCAGTTGTTAAGTTCTTAACTTATAGTAACAAGGGGGTTTTGGTTTTTGGTTACGGTAGCTTACATAAAAAGTAAGAAATTGCGGTAAAAGTTTTGGTTTTACGATTTGAGAAAGATTGTCAAAGTTAGGGTTTGACGATCAATTTTCATGCATATGTTCGATCAAACAAAACTCATAAACTCCATTAGATGATAAACACATTCACAATATCCTCCCAATGTGATTATTTCTAACACACATTGTGGTTTTTCCCATTTTGATCCATTGTTGATTTCTCACACAATCTATCAAAATGACAACTTTTAGGTTTGACATTTTAGTGAACAAACACATTCAAAACTATCTCTAGCTCAAGAACATAGATGGATGAAAACCTAGGTAAAGAGTTGGAAAAAACCTTTCAATAATAAACTAACACAAAGAGTTATCAATAAAACAAGGTTTTCACCATACATTCATCATCAAAGAGTTTACAAATGAATATCAACCCATAAACACACAAAGCTTATGACCATCTACATCTAACCTTGACAAAATGAAAGACTTAGCTACTCATTTTCATGGTAGCTTGAACAAGTAGAAAAGGGAGAAGATGAAAGTACATCTGCATCGAAGAATCGAAGAAGGATGTGATTCCACTTCTCTTGATTACACAATGAACAAAAGCAAGAAAAACTACTATTTATAGGAGTTCTAGAACTAGGTTAAAATGTTACAAGATGATATTTTTGAAGATTGTAAGTTATAATCCCTATAAAGCACAAAATAAAGTACAAAAGATGTTCTGTTTTCCCCCATTCGCCAGGCGAACCAAATGAAACAAGGCACTTCAAAGTGCCTCCAGCAAGCAAACCGCCCTTATGAGTTATCGCTCCTTCTCCAGGCGAAGGAATCATTCGCCAGGCGAACCTTCACTGGCTTCACTCGCCAGGCAAAGTTTATGTTGGTTTGCTACTAGAATATCCAAGGATCCTTCGCCAGGCGAACGGTAGCGAAGCTTCGTTGGAACCATTTGCCAGGCGAACTTCATGCCCTTTTGGTCTGGGAGTTTAATTTGAATTACTCGCCTTGGCTCGCCAGGCGAACATTCGCTGGCACTCGCTGAGCTTCGCCAGGTGAATATTCAGATATCCAGCTTCTTCCAGCAGCTCTGTCTCATCTTTTCCAAGGTGCTCCAACACTCCAACTAGTGTCAATCCTGCACACTAACAACAACATTACAAGCACCATTCACTTGGACCAAAACAAAATGAAACTAAGCAAATCAATCTACTAATTCACACACTAATAGATAAAAGCAAGTAAAAATACTACTAATAGAGATCAAATATATACTATAATTGGAATCTAGCAGCTATGCATATGGTATAAAAATTATGTTATAATATATAATCAAATGCAAATGCGAATGTTGATGACATGACTAGACTCTTTTGGTGAGATGACAAGACTGGAGAACTGATTCCTCAACATGGAGATCACTGTCATTCTACTTGGAGACTAAAGATGCCACTGCTGAGCACATCTCTGCCACAATGATAATATTGTATCAAGTTGATGATCCTTGTATCAACTAAATAAATTAAAATCTAAAATCTAGTTAACCAAGGCTAACTAAATAAGTTAATTAATTAAAAAAACTATTAAATAACTATGCTGGAAAGAAACTAAATCTCAAGAATGAAAAGAGCAATAAGGCCTAAGACTGCTTCCAATGAAGCAGACCAAACTAAGAGGATACATGGATCGGATTACCCAAAACCCTGTTCTCTTGAGATTAAAAACTTAGAACCTAATCCTCATAACCGCTTTCGTTCTTCTTCTCTATCGCTTCCATCTCTATTCTCACCATGAAACAGACAACTCTTGTGAAAAGGAAAACTCATAATGTCTGTTTACTCTCTCAATCAAACATGAATCCTCAATATTAACTCTCTCACCCTTTTTTTTCTCCAAAACCTTCTCTTAGCCAAAAACGAATCGAACCGGAAGTGAAGGTAGTGTCGATTGGGTTCCACGGTGGTGGTGTCGTTTTGCTATACTCACCGTGTTGTTGATGGTGTGTAGCAGTTTAGTGACAAATTGTGATTGTAGGGAGGGTCGTGGCAAGTTGTTGATGTTTTTTTAAATGAATAAAGGCCAATTTAAAGAGGAAGTTGGTAATGTAAGTATGAAGGAGGTGATGCGTTTTTGCGGTTCAAAAATAGAAGAGAATGATCTTCTTTTTTTAAAAGGTTAGTTTTCAAGTCTTTTTTAGGTTCTTCCTGCCAATTTTCGGTTTTTTATTTTGTTTTGAATAGGTATCAGATCCCCTCAACAACAACAGAGGGTGAGAAGAAATATAGATTGTTGGTCTAAGAAAAAACCAAACAAGATGGCCTCTTTTTATGCTCTTTTTTTAAAACTCAAAGTGGTGTATGTGGTGTTGTTGTTTTCAACACAGATTATTGCAGGATTGCGTGGAACATTGTATAGGAGTTTTGGTGAATGAGGGCAGCAAGATGGTTTGCCTTGTGTTGTCTCAATCCCAGGAAGAGCAAGTCAAAGAGCCTGGAGATCTTGGTATACGGTTGAAAAAAATTTTGGACTTGTAATAATGAAATAAAAAGTAATAATAATGATAATAATAAAAAAAAAATAATGATAATAAAAATAATTAAATAAAAAGAATAACAAAAATAAAATAATAATAATAAATAACAAAAATAAATAATAACTAATAATGAAAAAAATAATTACAATGTAAATAACTATTAACAAATAATATAAAATAAATAATAATAAAATAAATAAATAACTATTAGCAAATAATATAAAATAAATAACTAATAATGAAAAAATAATGATAAACAAAAATAATAATAATAATAATGGCGAAGAAATAAATTAAAAATAAATTTCTAAAAGTAATAAAAATGATGATTCTAAATTAAAACTTAATTAACTAAATTTAAACTAATTAATTAAAAAATAATCTGACTAAAATATAAATTAAATTAAAATATAAAATAAATTAGAAATAACTAAAAAAACTATACTAAAACATAAACTAAATTAAAAAAACTATTAAAAACTATATATTAAACTAGATTGAAAATAAATTAAATTAAAATATAAATGAGAATTAGAAAATAACCAAAAAGAGAAACTATATTAAAAATACAAACTAAATAAAAATTAAGTCAATTCTAAATAATATTTAAGATAATAAAAAAAAAGATTCTAAAATGGAATGATAAAATCGACTAAAAAATGATTAATGATGCAATGAAATGCTTAACTAAAAAAATGCGAAAATGACTGACTTAAACTGATATGAAATGATCAGAGGATCTGAGGGTAAAATTTGGAGTATGACACCATCTTTCAGATATTATCAATTTCCCAATTACTCGGTGGTTAATAATATTCTCAAGAGAACCTTTTTGAGTGTAGTATCGCATATCAACTATTTTGGGACTACTCCCGCATAGTCATCGCACTACATCCTAAGAAGGCCAAGTTAAGTTAAAAGTAAATAAAGGTCCTCAGTATCACGATCTCCTAGGTCGAAAGTAGTAATATTTTCACGAATGCTCATTCAACAATACTACTCTCGAGATGACCTCAACTGAGTGGTGATTTCTCAAGTCAGCTTGGTCGGAAATCAACTTCCTATAAGCCTTTTTGAATGTATCATCTTCCTATCATAAGTGAACTCAAGTCCGAGTATATGACTTATCTCACCATACAAAGGTAACAACCCAAGAATATACATATATATATATATATATATATATATATATATATATATATATATATATATATATATATATATATATATAAATATATATATATATATATATATATATATATATATATATATATATATATATATATATATATATATATATATATATATATATATATATATATATATATATATATATATATATATATATATATATATATATATACAGATACACAGATATACAACCAATAACACATATCAAACAAGTTAGGGGAAACCCTTGAAAGCCTCCCTAGTGAAGTCGCTATTTCTGTCACGGTGAGAATCGAATATCAAGCTATTAATTAAATTGAATTACAAATCTTAATTCACCATCGATCTTTAATTTATTCAAGGGAAGGGGAAAAGAACGAATAACCCATAAACATGCAATGCAAAAATAAAGCAAAAGAGAATCTAAGGTTCGGGAGTTGGTTATACCTAGGGAAGGTGCTAGCATCTTAAGTATGTGTACTACTCTACATGAACCTCTTATTTTATTGTGTTATTTATTATTTTGTCTGATAAGGGTGAAAAGGAAAAATGGAGACCTAAGGTGTTATTTCTAAGGATGCTCGCCAAGACGTCGCATCTCGTGCCTACGTATCCTGACAGGAATGGAATCAGAGTATTCGTAGTTCCCCTTTACTAAGGGTAAACAAATTTTGTTGGTTGGTTTTTAGGATAAGAGACAAGTTGTCATCTTAAGGAGAATACTCAACTTAAACCACCACAAATATGTGAAAGATGGATCTTTGCTTCACATTAAGAGAAGTGCTCTAACTCGGATATAGAATCGACGAGTATGACACATACCTCCCTCAAGTGGAAAAGAATCTACATCTTTCTCAACTATGTAACGGGGTAGGAGAATTATATCTCGACTAAGGATGACTCATGTCTAATTCTATCATGGGAGAAAAGGGAACCTAATTGTATGTTGTTTAGTTAACATCCAAAGGGAACTAACCTAATTATGAATGTAAAATAAGATCGAAGGGGAAAGCTATCTTATTATTATCATGCAATAATTGATCCTAATGTCTAATATTGATTCGGTTTATCGAAGACAAATTCGAATCGAGAACCTAAGGATAATTGGAGATCCAAATCATATAGGCATGTCAAACATTCACGAGTAAATTGACAAGTAACTAATCACGGTTAATCAAAATTTTAATTAAGATTCACTAAAAAACTAATCAATCAATTAGAATTTTAAAAAAAATTCAATTAATCCATTAAAAGTTTAATGAATCAAAATTAGGACTTTTAATTAATAAAAAAAATATAAATTTAAAAAAAAAATCAAAAGGGTGTAAAAAAAAAACATGGATGTGTAGCTTTTTTTTATAAAAAAAATATGGGGTGTGGCACCAAGTTAGACATTAACCTAAGGCCCATAACATAAACCTTAATTTTTATCATATAATAATAATAATTAAATAAAAAGTTAAAGGTAAGTAATAATAATAATAATAATAATAATAATAATAATAATAATAATAATAATAATAATAATAATAATAATAATAATAATAATAATAATAATAGTAATAATAATAATAATAATAAATAGAAAGAAAACGGCACAAAGGAGCACCATCCTATTTTTTTCTATTTAATAACAAGATAAAAAAAATTAGAGCTTAACCAAATGTTTTTTTTTTTTTTACTTTTTCAAATTTTAATATACTAACCGATGACATCTTGGCATGTGTTCATATAATAAAAGAAAATAATAATAGAATAAAAACACAGTTAAATAGAAGAAGTTCCATTTCAAATTTATTTTCTTCAATCTCTCTCATTTGATCTCAATACTCTCTACCTCTCAAAACATTTTTTTAAAAAAAGAAATTCACATAGATTCATGGCACATAATTGCAATATAGTCATAACAACCAGACAGACGATAACATAAATTAAAGCAAGCACCCAACGAAAACAGAGAAGAGCACGAATTACCGAAATCGAAGTGTCACAACGACACGAGCTTGTTACATGGAACATAGTCAGATATGAGCACAAAAGAGGTATCGATTGGTGCATGTTAGTGGAGTCTTGATGGAGTGCAGCGTCAAAGCGGTTGCGATTGATTCGCGACGGTGATTACATGGATGACTCTGGAAGCGGTGCGACGATGAAGCTCATGATTCTAACTTCCTTTTACTTTTCTTGTTTTCTTTGAATCCAATCTCTTGTTATTTTGAATTTTGTTTGTGTATCCTTTGTTTTTTTATAATGCATATATATAGAACTAGAAAATAGACAAGAATGATAATAAAAATTAATACAAATTTTTTTGTTTTTTATAATAAGACAAGAATAAAATGAATTAAAAATCATGTTTTTGTGTTTTTTATGATAAGACAAGAATAAAAAGAATTAAAAGTCATGTTTTTGTGTTTTTTTATAATAAGACAAGAACAAAAAGAATTAAAAATCATGTTTTTGTGTTTTTTTATGATAAGACAAGAATAAAAAAAAATTAAAAATTATGTTTTTGTGTTTTTTTAAAAAGGAAATATTAATAAAAAAATTAAAAATTAAGTTAAATAATAAAAATTTAAATTTAAACTAAATATCTAATTAAATCTAAATAAATTAAACGATTATTTAAATAAAAATGATTAAAAAACAAAATAAAAAGTCGGGCAGAAAAGTGCTCGAAAAAATAAAATGAACACACCAAAATAATCAGCGCGAAATAAGCATATTGGAAAAATACAACATTTGGTCAGATTTTGAAATAAATTTAGACCGGTTTGTCTGTAAATCCAACAAATTTATTCTGACTGGCATTTCAGATACTATGCAAGATGAAGTGCATGCTATGATATGCAAATGATGTAAAAAAGAATCTTTGAGTCAAAATCTTGGGTATGACACATTTGTGATGATGACATGCGAAAGAAGTGGAAAATATAGACATTCTCTCCGGAATTTTAAACGAGATAACATAGGTTCAATAAAATGTGAGCGCCCCTTTAAGTCGTGTGGTTATATGTTGGCAAATAAGAAATAGAGATTTAATATTGTATGTGGTTTACATAACCATGACTTGTGTGAAAAGCTAGTCGGTCATCCAATTTTGTGTCTCCTCATGCCGGAAAAGAAGGAATGTGTTTCAGACATGATGTAACACCCCCAAGGAAAAAATTAAATCATTTAGGCACTTAATAAAGATTTTCATCAGAGTATAAATTAACACATGGTATAAAAGAGGTACGTCACATTATCCAGGAAATTCAAAACACATACAACACCAACTCATAAAGATATGCAACAAAGGGTAAATCACCACAAAGGAACTTAGTCCTTAAAACCCACACATGAATATTTAGAATAAACGCGAAAACATCTAAACATTGAATCACTTCATTCATATGACCATTGTATACATCAACGGTTTAATTCAAGTCATAAGTCATTTTTACAAAACATTCCAGCAGATACATACACAGATGTATCACTAAAGAACCAAAAGAATTCCTAACTACCCGGTGCTACATATCAGAGCCAACCAGCCAAAAAGAATGAAGCCACGCTTCACAAAAGACCTCCTGCTACCTACTCTACAATGCCTCATAGAGCATCATAAAATAGCAGAAGGGTGAGAAACATTATCATAACAAACAATGCATATAAAATATATATATCTATATACACCAACGCAGAATACACATAACATATTTCTCACCTCAATACATCACAATTCAATCATATACATATCGCAACACATATATAGTTCACCAAACATATCCACCACACAAACATTCACCATTAAACATATACAATTATGTTCATTACACCGATATATCATATGAAGATAAGAATGCACTCATAGAGACCGACTCACGACTCTATGCAGATGCAAATGCGGTACCGACTCATTCAGCAGGTTCAATTGAAGAATCAAATGGAACCATCGCTCGTTACCGAAGTAACTCCCCGTCGGGCCTACGATGTTCACCCATCGTTCATACCCCACATGGGGACACGATGTTTCTGGATTGCTCACACCCTACAAGGGCACACAATCGTTCTGCAGATTCTCCACTGAATCAAAATAAACTATCGCTCACACCCCACAAGGGCACACGATGTTTCTGCAGATCCTCCTAGGGATCAAAGACAAACCATCGCTCACACCCCACAAGGGCACACGAGGTTTCTGCAGATCCTACGCGGGATCAGACACACAAGAATGCAATCATGATGCTTCATATGCAAAACGACTCCATACACTCTTGAAATGCATACATATACACAAATATATAATCATGCATTTTCACTCAATTCAAACAATTGCACGAAATTGCCAAACGGCCACATTCACACTTCACGATTCACAGTCTAGGATTCACGCCATACGGCTACTCACATCATTTCATATCACACACATAAATATGCATAATAAGAAAGGATTAATCATACATTGGAAATGAAAACACAAGAAAATAACATCCTGCCACGCTCGCTACCTTGCTCGCCTAGCGAGCTCCTAGCGAGTACTCGCTTCCTGTTCGCCTAGCGAACGTGCTCATGAAGGCAAACACAAGTCTCTGACTTGATTCGCTACCCCACTCGCCATAGCGAAGGCCCAGCGAATGCTCGCTACCCCCTTCGCTACCAGCGAAGAACACCCAAAACCATTCTGCCCAAGTTTGGGACCGTTTGCTACTGGCTCGCCACAGCGAATACCCAGCGAAGGCTCGCGACCCGCTCGCCTAGCGAACGTGCTCGCGAAGGTCTGCGAACTCAGAATCCTCACTGTCCAAAAACTCTGAAACTCGCCGAAATCTACCCGATTCAATCCCAACTCATCTCAGCAGCTTAGTCTAACGTCCCTCAACTAAATTCTACCACTTATTCTCATTCTTAACCGTGAAAACTCGGTTTCTAACGATTTACTCAAATTCGACCTAAAACGGAAAATGAGCAAAACAACAAATCTTCCAACGACTGAATCGTTCTCTCGGTTTGACCATCTATTTGCGGATGATAAGCCGAACTCAATCTCAGCTTAGAACCCAAAGCCTTTTGCAAACTCTCCCAAAACCTTGAAGTAAATCTAGGATCTATGTCTGATACAATACTCTGGGGAACTCCATGCAACTTCACAATCAAACGAACATAAATCTCGGTTAACTTCTCCAAAGGATAACTAATATCAATCGGAATGAAATGAGCATATTTAGTAAGCCTATCAACAATCACCCAAATGGAATTATGACCTCTTAGCATATTCGGCAACCCCGTAATAAAATCCATCGATATACTATCCCATTTACACTCTGGAATATCCAATGGTTGCATCAATCCACCAGGCTTCTGATGTTCCACTTTAGACTTCTGATAAGTCAAACACGCATACACAAACTGAGCTACATCTCTCTTCAATTCGGACTACCAAAAGATTTTCTTCAAATCTTGATACATCTTATTCGCTCCCGGATGAATACTCAAGCTACTCCGGTGTCCTTCCTCCAATATCATCCTTTTCAACTCCGCATCGTCGGGAATACAAATACGACCACGAAATCTTAAAACTCCAAAATCATCAAACTTGAAATCCTCATTCTCATTTGTCATCAAATCAACGAACTTCAAGTCCAACTTTTTCCTTTCACATACGGTAGCAAGAAAATCATTCGTAATACGAAGCATACCAAGCCTCACACTTCTCGACGTCATTTCACAAACCAAACTCAAATCTCTAAAGTTCTCCAAAAGTCCCCATTCTCTCATCATCAATGTAGACATGTGCAACGACTTCTGACTTAAGGCATCGGCCACCACATTTGCCTTACCCGGATGGTAATTCAAACCAAAGTCATAGTCTTTCAAAAGCTCTAACCACCTCCTTTGCCTCATGTTCAATTCCTTTTGGTCAACTAAATATCTCAAACTCTTGTGATCACTAAAAACTTCAAATCTCGCACCATAAAGATAGTGCCTCCAAATTTTCAAAACAAACACCACAACCGCTAATTCCAAATCATGCGTAGGGTAATTCTTCTCATGCACTCTCAACTGTCTCGAAGCATAAGCCACAACTTTTCCCTCTTGCATCAACACACCACCCAAACCTAACAAAGAAGCATCACAATAAGCCACAAAAGGTTCTGTAGGATTCAGCAAAATCAAGACTGGCGCTGTTGTCAACCTTCTATTTAACTCCATGAAACTTTCCTCACAACCAGCATCACAAACGAAAGCCTTTCCCTTACAAGTCAACTGCGTTAACGGAAGTGCCAACTTCGAAAATCCTTCAATAAACCTCCGATAATAGCCTGCCAAGCCCAAAAAGCTTCAAATCTCCGTAACTGATTTAGGAGTTTCCCATTGCATTACCGCATCAATCTTGGATGGATCCACACTAATACCACTACCAGAAATAATATGTCCGAGAAAACTCACTTCCGACAACCAAAATTCACACTTTGACAACTTAGCATACAATTTCTTTTCCTTCAAAATCTGTAACACAATCCTTAAATGCTCTTCGTGCTCCTCTTGAGACTTAGAGTAAATCAAGATGTCGTCGATGAACACAACCATAAAACGATCCAAATGCTCATGAAAAATACGATTCATGTATTCCATAAACACACCCGGCGCATTAGAAACTCCGAATGGCATCACAGAATATTCGTAATGACCATACCGTGTCCTAAAAGCCGTCTTTGGAATATCCTCCTCCTTAACTCGAATCTGGTGATAACCTGATCTTAAATCGATCTTGCTAAATACACGCGCTCCAACCAATTGGTCCATCAAATCATCGATTCTTGGAAGCGGATACTTATTCTTAATCGTCACCTTATTCAACTGTCGATAATCAATGCATAACCTCATACTTCCATCCTTCTTTTTCACTAACAATACCGGTGCACCCCAAGGAGAAACACTTGGCCTTACAAACTTCTTATCCAACAAATCATTCAACTGCTCCTTTAGTTTCACCAATTCTGATGCTGACATGCGATACAGTGCCATCGAAATCGGTTTAGTACCAGGAACTAGATCAATAGAAAACTCGACTTCCCTTTCCGGCGGTACATCCGTAATCTCCCCCGGAAATACTTCTGGAAAATCACATACCACTGGAAACACATCAAGCTCCACTTCGCTCTCCACAGGCAACGATGCAAACAAGCCGAACAACTGAGCTTCATCCGCTAAAAGCTTCTTCAACTCTTTAGTGGATAGAAAACTTTCACCTTCACCATCTTCCAAAGAAGGAAACCTTACAAACTTGTGATAGCAATCTAAATGAACTCTGTTAAATTGCAACCAGTTCATACCCAAGATCACGTCCAAACCTTCCAACGACAAACACACCAAATCCATAATGAAGTCTTTACCATACATGGTCAAAGAACAACTTACACACACCAAGAAAGTAGTTACCGACCCCGAAGCGGGAGTCTCAATAACCATGTCTCCACTCAAAGAAACCATGCACAAACCCAAATGCTTAGCACACTCAAGAGAAATGAACGAATGAGTCGCTCCGGTATCAATAATAGCAACTAAATGCATATTATTAATAAAGCATGTACCTTTAATCAAACTATCCGCATTAGTAGTGTCTGAACCGGCTAATGCAAATACTTTACCATCCGACTGAGCTTGCTTTAGTTTGGTACACTTGATGCTAATATGAACAACTTCCCCACAATTAAAACACTTTACCACATTCCTTCTACAACCAGAAGTGGCATGTCCAAGACTTCCACAATTAGCACACTTATCCACAAACTTCCCACATTCAAAAGATTTGTGGCCCACCACACCACACTTGTAACATTTGACCGCACCAGAACTTCCTCCCCCGAGTCTCCTATCAAAGTTTCCCTTATACTTGTCCTTATCAACAAGCATCATATAAGGTCCACTCCTTACTTGCTGCCTGCCTTTCTTCTCACTCAAACTCTTATAATGAGTAGATCGAGCCTTACTGTCTTCTTCAAAAATCCCACAACATTCGGTCAAGTCCAAAAATCTTCGCATTCTTTGGTATCCTACCGCTTGCTTTATCTCAGGACGCAAGCAATTCTCATACTTAATGCACTTAGAGAATTCCGCCGTAACCGCCGCATAATGTGGATGAAACTGAACTAATTCCACAAACTTAGCCGTGTAGTCTACCACTGACATATTGCCTTGCTTCAGCTCAAGAAATTCCATTTCCTTTTTCCCCTTTACACTCTCAGGATAATACTTTCTCAAGAATTCGATGCGAAATAAATCCCAGGTTATTTCCTCGTCATCTACCTCAAGAACTTGTCTCATACCGACCCACCAGTCATCGGCCTCTTCCCTCAACATGTGAGTTCCAAGTCTCACCTAGTTTCCTTCAGCACACCCCATGTAACACCCTCCTAAACCCCACGGAAAACATATGAATAATAAGAGTAAATTGTCATGCATTTACAAAAGGGTGTCATACATAAATTCCAAAACATCAAAATCACTTGCCATGCTCATTAACATTTCAATTTAAAATCATGCTTTACAAAATTTCACTTTTCATGTAGCAGCGGATTCATTTTATAACATAATACCCCTAACGGAAACATCCGTGTTCATCACATACACCAACATCGTTTAGGCACTAAGGCCAACATCATAATATCTCAATAATATGAAAACATAGTATATCACTACAATATAAACCAAGCGATCCCAGTGTTACATGACCAGAGCATGACTCGACCCAACATAATCAATTATTAAACAACTACGCCAAAAGCAACCTCACAACTACAAGCAGTACTACTCCTTGATACCTGCACAATGTCATGTAGGATATCATTCCAGCATCAGGGTGAGAAATATTATCATAATAACAATGCATATAATCATATATAAATGCACAATTACATAATACATATATTCCACATTTTCTCACCATAATTCATTATAATCATCATATACATCACAACATGTGTATAAACAAATATGGATAATTCACTCAAGCATTTTTCATTATGCACACATCCATAATTCTCAATCCTAACAACCCACACACATATGCACACTTTCATACAACAATCACATATACCATAAGACTCATATAAACTTATCAATTCTCACCAATCTCCATATCCATAATCAATTAGGGTTATTCGCCAACTCACAGTTACACACTCACCATTACACATTTACAAACCTCAATTCATCAATTCATGCTTGTAAGCATACTTCCATACAATAATCATGTATTCACAATTCTAATTTATACACATCATACACATACGCATATTTTCACAATTCTCACTATACTTCATCATAACCTATCATATATTTCACAAAGCATATATACACAAACAAATATGGACAAATCATAAAACATGTTTCATCATGCATACATCCATAATCCACAATTTCCACACACAAGCGTATTTCATATAACAATGACATTCATGCTATGTGACGCAATACAACTTAATGCAAACTCATGCCATGTGGTACCAACACTTGTTATCTTTTTTCAGTTTACATTAAACCAGGTCCACTCTTCTAGACCGATAACCACCAAAAGCCCGTCCTCTAAGCTTTCAAACCCACTCTTCTAAGCTTGGAACAAGTCACTAGTCTCCACGAAACTAGCAAGCATTGCCTCTTGACAAAATGATGCATATGCAATCAACAACAAAATGCACTTAAGACCGACATCTTAATCTCATGCATTAAAATAATTCCTCTTTTCAAGAATTATAACATGATTGCACACACAACATATTCACATCATTTAAATATTCATACTTTAAATCATCATATTTATCAAGCAATGCACACATATTCACAATATGTTCTCATGCACTCTTAACACATAAACACAAGCAATGCACACATATTCACAATATGTTCTCATGCACTCTTATCACATAAACACAAGCAATGCACACATATTCACAGTATGTTCTCATGCACTCTTAACACATAAACACATGCAATGCACACATATTCACAATATGTTCTCATGCACTTTTCATACATTTTTAATCAACTTAAACAATGTATTACATTTGTCAAAAGACCACAATTCAATCTATGATTCACGTCATACGGCTACCCACAACATATATATCACAACATAATCTATGTCTTAAGGTGAAGGGTTAATCATACTAGAATCGGAAAACCGACCTCGGATGGAAACTCCAAGAAAAGCACAATCTGTCATGCTCGCTACCTCGCTCGCTCAGCGAGCCCCTAGCGAGTATTTGCTACTTGTTCGCCCAGTGATCCAGCTCGCGAAGGCAAACAGAAGCTACTGACTTCGTTCGCTACCTCGCTCGCTCAGCGAAGGCCTAGCAAACCTTCGCTACCCCCTTCACTACCAGCGAACACCATAAAATACATTATACCCAAGTCTGGGACCGTTCGCTACTAGCTCGCTACTAGCTCGCTTAGCGAACGTTCGCTACCAGCCCGCTCAGCGAACACGCTAGCGAATGTCTGCGAACTCATAATTTCCCCATTGTTATCAAATCCAAAACTCACCAATCCATCCAACTTTCACCAAACCAATTCCATTAACCTTAGTCTGACATCCCTTGACTATTCTACATCATTTATTTCAGTTTTTAACCGATTAAACTTGATTTCTACCGATTAAATCCAATTTTTGCCCTAACATGAAAAATGGCGGAAAAACCCCAACAACCCAACCCAATCATACAAAACTACACACATTGATCAAATAATAATGTTTCTCACCCTTACCTTGATTGGATTGAAGCTTGAGTTGTTCTTGAAGATTTCCACACTTTCTTTCTTCTTCTTCTCTTTTCTCCTCTTTCTCCTTCTTTCTCTATTCTTTCTCTTCTATTTTCTTTCTAACAAATTCTCTCCACTTATCCTTTATATACTTCCTTATTTTCTTTCCTTTATTTCCTTCCATTTTCTTTCCACCATAGTTCTTGTCTCAAAATATATATCCATTCCTTTTCTCTCCAAAAAAACTCATCTTATCATTAACATAGAGAATATCTATTAAATCCATATTATTCTTCCAAATAGGATAAATCAGTTAAATCCATTAAAACATATAAATTAAATAAATCCAATAATCCATTTAAATCAGATAAATCACATAAACCAATTAATTAGTACAATTAATCAATTATGGAAAAATTGGACTGTTACAACTCTCCTCCATTTTAGGAATTTTCGTCCTCGAAAATGTTACCTGATTCGAACAACTCTGGATACGACCCTCGCATCCCAAATCCCAAACTACTTCCACTAAAGGAATCCCTTTACCTCGAAGTTGCTTCTCGTTCATCAACCTGAACTAGCAATGTCTCAACAATCAAATCCTCTCTCACTCGTACACCACTCCATCTGAATGAATGCACTTCCTCAACTTAGACACATGAACACATCATGCAATTCCCACAAGTGACAACGGTAAAACAGTCCAACATGATATTTTTCCCACGCTTCCGCTGCGCCACTCTGATACAGATCAGTAAAACACAGTGGGTGTTTCCGAGACCTCAAGCTCGACCAACACCAGTTACTATCATAACTCTCATAACACGTCCTTTCTTGGATTCCTCTTGATCTTCCCAATCGTCTCTTACACAATCTCAGGTCCGAGTACAACACTCTCACCAGACACACACAAACACAAAGGAATCCTACACCTCCTACCATACAAAGCCTGATACGATGTCATTCCGATAATAGAATAATAGTGATTATCGTAGGTAACTCAATCAGCAACGATTAATTATCCTCTGATCCATCTTGATCCAACACACAAGTTCTTAACAAATCTTCTACATACTGGATAGTTCTCTTTGTCCGCCCATCCGTCCATGGATGCTAGACAGAGTCCAAATTCAACATGACACCCAAGGCGTCGACAAACCTTTCCAAAAATCTCAGTGGAAAACTCAAGTTCCCATCTAACAAAATGATTCATCTTTACTGGTAAGTAACGAGTTACTCTTGTTAATCCATTCTTAATCATCCAAATCGAATCATATTCCTGCAACTTCTTTAGAAAACCCGACACAAAATCCATGGGAATACTATCTCATTCCACTCAAAATAAACAACGGTTGCATCAGGCCCAACAGTCTCTGATGTTCACACTTCGACTTTCAACAAGTCTGATCAGCATATACAATCTCAACCACTTCTCCCTCCATCTATGGCCACCAAAACAATTTCCTCAAATCCGGTCACATCTTCATAGCACTTGGATGGATACTCAATCTATCTCAATGTCCTCCTTCCAAAGTACTCTTATACAACTAATGCTATCTGGAATACAACTTCATCACGACATCTCATAGTACCATTCTCAGCTCTTCGACTTTAATCCATTAAACTCTATTAATCTCTTAACTCAAATTAGGATTCCGACCTCCTCGGATCTCATTGAACATACCAATAGTCAGTCTCAACATACAAAGCTCAATCCCATAAGAAGTCTCCTCACAGATCAAACTCATATCCTGAATTTGCTTAATCAGTTTTAACTTCCTTACCATCATTATTGGTATACACAAAACTTCCCAAGGCGATACCTTAGCTACCACGTTGTCTCACTCGAATGGTAATTCAACCCAAAGCCATACTCTTCCAGAAGTCCTAGTTATTTCCTCTACATCATATTCAACTTTTTCAAATCAAACAAATACCTTAAGCTCTTAATATCATGAACCATCTCAAATCTCAACGAAACAATCGAGGCTTCCAAACTCTGGTACAAACACACAACAACAACCAACTCTAAATCACTTGTCAGATAATTCCCTTATGTACTTTAAGTTGCCTTAAAGCATAACCAAAACTCGTTGATGTTGTTCTTAACATATCTCCCAATCATCTCAATAAAGAATCACAAAACACAACAATTAATTCTGTCGGATTCAGCGAAACCAACACACAAGCTATTGACAGCTCTCCCAAAAACTCTCGGAACTTTCTTCACAGTAGCATATCACTACTTCTTCTCCGACACTGATAACTCAAGTCCCCGATGCTTAACATGATCCTCTATACTCTTCGAGTAAACCCAAATATCATCGGTTACACACCATTGACTTACTCAATTGAGTATGGAAAATCCCAAGCCAAACGAACACTCGATCTGTGAGTTCTGGCGGAAACACGAACCTCGCTGTTCACACTTACTGCAACATCCAAACATATTCCATCAATAAATAACTTAATTCCATGTCATTACTTCACCATCTCCTAGAGCATTGTAATAACTCCCAACGCTTCAAATCTTGCATCATTCCGAATTACGGTTCTCCCGTTACGTCCACAATACGAAAGCAACGTTTCACACTTAGAAGGCCATTCAACGCATCTTCAACTCTCAAATTGTTTAAAGGTATAATTATGCGAATATTGTATTCCACCTCTTACTTTCTTTAGTGATCACCAGAAGTCACTATCTACCTTTTATATACTCGACCTCACAATCTGTTGTCGTAGCACACATACCAGACACAAGTCTCAAAACTACTCGATCAATTTAATTCCTTAACTTATCCAAACAGACATATGATATGGAGCTCTCAATATCGGACTAGTTCCCGTAACTAAGTCAATCACAACTCCACTTCACGTCCTGGTTGTACATCACTATCTTGTCAGGATAACTTCTAGACAATCACAATTAATCGGCAAACCGCCAACTTCTCACTTTCATTAACACTCAAATTCCCATCAAAATTAAGCATCACAACACTGTCCTGCGCCGACTCATCAAAACAATTCTTTAGCACTCGACTTAATTCTAAACAATTCGCTGCTCACACCTTCCAAACTTGCAAGACATGTCTATCCCATCCAACATAATCCCAACCACTATCAACAAGAGATTAAGGGCGATCAGTTCCTCAATTTGTCAATAGACAGCCGAAAATCATGATGGGGTATAAACCATCTTTACCAAAATATAATAGCGTTTAACCATACTCTGAGCTACAACTCCACACTTGTAGCATCCTGGAGAAGCACAACCCTCTCCCTCACTTGAATCATTCCCGATTCTGCAAATAAAGGTTAGACAACAAACATGTATCGACAGTGCTTTCACACACATGTCTCCTAAAAAGGGAACAACCAACATTAGACAACTTGGCCGGACGGACCGACCTGCTCTGATACCACTAATGTAACACCCTCCTAAACCCCACGGAAAACATATGAATAATCAGAGTAAATTGTCATGCATTTACAAAAGGCTGTCATACATAAATTCCAAAACATCAAAAGCACTTGTCATGCTCATTAACATTTCAATGTGAAATCATGCTTTACAAAATTTCACTTTGCATGTAGCAGCGGATTCATTTTATAACATAATACCCCTAACGGAAATATCCATGTTCATCACATAAACCAACATCGTTTAGGCACTAAGGCCAACATCATAATATCTCAATAATATGAAAACATAGTATATCACTACAATATAAACCAAGCGATCCCAGTGTTACATGACCAGAGCATGACTCGACCCAACATAATCAATTATTAAACAACTACGCCAAAAGCAACCTCGCAACTACAAGCAGTACTACTCCTTGATACCTGCACGATGTCATGTACGACATCATTCCGGCAGAAGGGTGAGAAATATTATCATAATAACAATGCATATAATCATATATAAATGCACAATTACAGAATACATATATTCCACATTTTCTCACCACAATTCATTATAATCATCATATACATCACAACATGTGTATAAACAAATATGGATAATTCACTCAAGCATTTTTCATTATGCACACATCCATAATTCTCAATCCTAACAACCCACACACATATGCACACTTTCACACAACAATCACATATACCATAAGACTCATATAAACTCATCAATTCTCACCAATCCCCATATCCATACACAATTAGGGTTATTCACCAACTCACAGTTACACACTCACCATTACACATTTACAAACCTCAATTCATCAATTCATGCTTGTAAGCATACTTCCATACAATAATCATGTATTCACAATTCTCACTATACTTCATCATAACCCATCATATACTTCACAAAGCATATATACACAAACAAATATGGACAAATTATAAAACATGTTTCATCATGCACACATCCATAATCCACAATTTCCACACACAAGCATATTTCATATAACAATGACATTCATGCTATGTGACTCAATGCAACTTAATGCAAACTCATGCCATGTGGTACCAACACTTGTAATCTTTTTTCGGTTTACATTAAACCGGGTCCACTCTTCTAGACCGATAACCACCAAAAGCCCGTCCTCTAAGCTTTCAAACCCACTCTTCTAAGCTTGGAATAAGTCACTAGTCTCCACGAAACTAGCAAGCATTGCCTCTTGACTAAATGATGCATATGCAATGAACAACAAAATGCACTTAAGACCGGCATCTTAATCTCATGCATTCAAATAATTCCTCTCTTCAAGAATTATAACATGATTGCACACACAACATATTCACATAATTCAAGTATTCATACTTTAAATCATCATATTTATCAAGCAATGCACACATATTCACAATATGTTCTCATGCACTCTTAACACATAAACACAAGCAATGCACACATATTCACAATATGTTCTCATGCACTCTTAACACATAAACACAAGCAATGCACACATATTCACAGTATGTTCTCATGCACTCTTAACACATAAACACAAGCAATGCACACATATTCACAATATGTTCTCATGCACTTTTTATACATTTTTAATCAACTTAAACAATGTATTACATTTGTCAAAAGACCACAATTCAATTTAATTCAACAATCTAGGATTCACGCCATACGGCTACCCACAACATATATATCATAGCATAATCTATGTCTTAAGGTGAAGGGTTAATCATACTAGAATCGGAAAACCGACCTCGGATGGAAACTCCAAGAAAAGCACAATCTGTCATGCTCGCTACCTCGCTCGCTCAGCGATCCCCTAGCGAGTATTCGCTACTTGTTCGCCCAACGAACCAGCTCGCGAAGGAAAACAGAAGCTACTGACTTTGTTCGCTACCTCGCTCGCTCAGCGAAGGCCTAGCGAACCTTCTCTACCCCCTTCACTACCAACGAACACCACAAAATATATTCTGTCCAAGTCTGGGACCGTTCGCTACTAGCTCGCTACTAGCTCACTTAGCGAACGTTCGCTACCAGCCCGCTCAGCGAACACGCTAGCGAATGTCTGCGAACTCATAATTTCCCCATTGTTATCAAATCCAAAACTCACCAATCCATCCAACTTTCACCAAACTAATTCTATTAACCTTTGTCTGACATCCCTTGACTATTCTACATCATTTATTTCAGTTTTTAACCGATTAAACTTGATTTCTACCGATTAAATCCAATTTTTGCCCTAACATGAAAAATGGAGGAAAAACCCCAACAACCCAACCCAATCATACATAACTACACACATTGATCAAATAATAATGTTTCTCACCCTTAACTTGATTGGATTGAAGCTTGAGTTGTTCTTGAAGATTTCCACACTTTCTTTCTTCTTCTTCTCTTTTCTCCTTCTTTCTCTATTCTTTCTCTTCTATTTTCTTTCTAACAAATTCTCTCCACTTATCCTTTATATACTTCCTTATTTTCTTTCCTTTATTTCCTTCCATTTTCTTTCCACCATAGTTCTTGTCTCAAAATATATATCCATTCCTTTTCTCACCAAAATATCTCATCTTATCATTAACATAGAGAATATCTATTAAATCCACATTATTCTTCCTAATAGGATAAATCAGTTAAATCCATTAACACATATGAATTAAATAAATCCAATAATCCATTTAAATCAGATAAATCACATAAACCAATTAATTAGTACAATTAATCAATTATGGAAAAATTGGGCTGTTACAACTCTCCCCAGCTTTAGGAATTTTCGTCCTCAAAAATGTTACCTGATTCGAACAACTCTGGATACGACCCTCGCATCCCAAATCCCAAACTACTTCCACTAAAGGAATCCCTTTACCTCGAAGTTGCTTCTCGTTCATCAACCTGAACTAGCAATGTCTCAACAATCAAATCCTCTCTCACTCGTACACCACTCCATCTGAATGAATGCACTTCCTCAACTTAGACACATGAACACATCATGCAATTCCCACAAGTGACAGCAGTAAAACAGTCCAACATGCTATTTTCCCCACGCTTCCGCTGCACCACTCTGATACAGATCAGTAAAACACAGTGGGTATTTCCGAGACCTCAAGCTCGACCAACACCAGTTACTATCGTAACTCTCAAAACACGTTCTTTCTTGGATTCCTCTGGATCTTTCCAATCGTCTCTTACACAATCTCAGGTCCGAGTACAACACTCCCACCATACACACACAAACACAAAGGAATCCTACACCTCCTACCATACAAAGCCTGATACGATGTCATTTCGATAATAGAATGATAGCGATTATCGTAGGTAACTCAATCAGCAACGATTAATTATCCCCTGATCCATCTTGATCCAACACACAAGTTCTCAACAAATCTTCTACATACTGGATAGTTCTCTTTATCCGCCCATCCGTCCATGGATGCTAGACAGAGTCCAACTTCAACACGACACCCAAGGCGTCGACGAACCTTTCCAAAAATCTCAGTGGAAAACTCAGGTTCCCATCTAACAGAATGATTCATCTTTACTGGTAAGTAACGAGTTACTCTTGTTAATCCATTCTTAACCATCCAAATCGAATCATATTCCTGCAACTTCTTTAGAAAACCCAACACAAAATCCATGGGAATACTATCTCATTCCACTCAAAATAAACAACGGTTGCATCAGGCCCAACAGTCTCTGATGTTCACACTTCGACTTTCAACAAGTCTGATCAGCATATACAATCTCAACCACTTCTCCTTCCATCTATGGCCACCAAAACAATTTCCTCAAATCCGGTCACATCTTCATAGCACTTGGATGAATACTCAATCTATGTTAATATCCTCCTTCCAAAGTACTCTTATCCAACTCATGCTATCTGGAATACAACTCCATCACGACATCTCATACTACCATTCTCAGCTCTTCGACTTTAATCCATTAAACTCTATTAATCTCTTAACTCAAATTAGGATTCTGACCTCCTCGGATCTCATCGAACATACCAATAGTCAATCTCAACATACAAAGCTCAATACCATAAGAAGTCTCCTCACAGATCAAACTCATATCCCGAATTTTCTTAATCAGTTTTAACTTCCTTACCATCATTATTGGTATACACAAAACTTCCCAAGGCGATACCTTAGCTACCACGTTGTCTCACTCGAATGGTAATTTAACCCAAAGCCATACTCTTCCAGAAGTCCCAGTTATTTCCTCTACATCATATTCAACTTTTTCAAATCAAACAAATACCTTAAGCTCTTAATATCATGAACCATCTCAAATCTCAACGAAACAATCGAGGCTTCCAAACTCTGGTACAAACACACAACAACAACCAACTCTAAATCACTTGTCAGATAATTCCCTTATGTACTTTAAGTTGCCTTAAATCATAACCAAAACTCGCTGATGTTGTTCTTAACATATCTCCCAATCATCTCAATAAAGAATCACAAAACACAACAATTAATTCTGTCGGATTCAGCGAAACCAACACACGAGCTATTGACAGCTCTCCCAAAAACTCTCGGAACTTTCTTCACAGTAGCATATCACTACTTCTTCTCAGACACTGATAACTCAAGTCCCCGATGCTTAACATGATCCTCTATACTCTTCGAGTAAACCCAAATATCATCGGTTACACACCATTGACTTACTCAATTGAGTATGGAAAATCCCAAGCCAAACGAACACTCGATCTGTGAGTTCTGGCGGAAACACGAACCTCGCTGTTCGCACTTACTGCAACATCCAAACATATTCCATCAATAAATAACTTAATTACATGTCATTACTTTAGCATCTCCTAGACCATTGTAATAACTCCCAATGCTTCAAATCTTGCATCATTCCGAATTACGGTTCTCCCGTTACGTCCACAATACGAAAGCAACGTTTCACACTTAGAAGGCCATTCAACTCATCTTCAACTCTCAAATTGTTTAAAGGTCTACTTATATGAATATTGTATTCCACCTCTTACTTTCTTTAGTGATCACCAGAAGTCACTATCTACCTTTTATATACTCGACCTCACAATCTGTTGTCGTAGCACACATACCAGACACAAGTCTCAAAACTACTCGATCAATTTAATTCCTTGACTTATCCAAACAGACATACGATATGGAGCTCTCAATATCGGACTAGTTCCTGTAACTAAGTCAATCACAACTCCACTTCACGTCCTGGCTGTACATCACTATCTTGTCAGGATAACTTCTAGACAACCATAATTAATCGGCAAACCGCCAACTTCCCACTTTCATTAACACTCAAATTCCCATCAAAATTAAGCATCTCAACACTGTCCTGCACCGACTCATCAAAACAATTCTTCAGCACTCGGCTTAATTCTAAACAATTCGCTGCTCACGCCTTCCAAGCTTGCAAGACACGTCTATCCCATCCAACACAATCCCAACCACTATCAACAAGAGATTAAGGGCGATCAGTTCCTCAATTTGTCAATAGACAGTCGAAAATCATGATGGGGTATAAACCATCTTTACCAAAATATAATAGCGTTCAACCATACTCTGAGCTACAACTCCACACTTGCAGCATCCTGGAGAAGCACAACCCTCTCCCCCACTAGAATCATTCCCGATTCTGCAGACAAAGGTTAGACAACAAACATGTATCGACAGTGCTTTCACACACATGTCGCCTACAAAGGGAACAACCAACATTAGACAACTTAGCCAGACGGACCGACCTGCTCTGATACCACTAATGTAACACCCTCTTAAACCCCACGGAAAACATATGAATAATCAGAGTAAATTGTCATGCATTTACAAAAGGGTGTCACACATAAATTCCAAAACATCAAAATCACTTGTCATGCTCATTAACATTTCAATGTAAAATCATGCTTTACAAAATTTCGCTTTGCATGTAGCAGCGGATTTATTTTATAACATAATACCCCTAACGGAAACATCCGTGTTCATCACATAAACCAACATCGTTTGGGCACTAAGGCCAACATCATAATATCTCAATAATATGAAAACATAGTATATCACTACAATATAAACCAAGCGATTCTAGTGTTACATGACCAGAGCATGACTCGACCCAACATAATCAATTATTAAACAACTACGCCAAAAGCAACCTCGCAACTACAAGCAGTACTACTCCTAAATACCTGCACGATGTCATGTAGGACATCATTCCAGCAGAAGGGTGAGAAATATTATCATAATAACAATGCATATAATCATATATAAATGCACAATTACAGAATACATATATTCCATATTTACTCACCACAATTCATTATAATCATCATATACATCATGTAATACCCCAAATTTTGCCCTAAGATTTGTCATCGCATTTCATTGCATTTTTATTGCATTTAATCAATTACTAACAAATTTGTGTAGTCGTTTTGACTTTTTGCAGGTAAATATCATATGGCATGCATTTTTTTTCTAATAAATAAAATGACACAATTGGCAAGAGGACATGTGTAAGGAGTTGTGAGTGTGAGAGGTTGAGAGTTTGAATCTCACCTTTGTCACTTTTTGTTTTTTATTATTTTTACTCTAAATTTTTCTATCTTTCATTAAAAAATAATAAAAATAGTTTTTTATTATTATTTAATTATTATTTTCGTATTTTAATTAAATCATTTTTTAAAATATTATTTTTTTCACTTTTTTCTAAATTATTCATAAAAATATCCAAAAAATCATAAAATAAAAAATATTGGAAAAAATTGTGTTCTTTTTATAATATTTTTGATTTTAGGAATCAATAGGATTATTAGTTTTTATTTTAAGTTTATTTTAATTATTTTAAATTATTTAAATTTTATTTTTTCTTAACTAATTATTTAGTTTGGGCTTTAAAATGGGCTTTAGGGTGACAATTTGGTGTTAACCCTAATTTGTTCCCTATATATACATGTGTTGCCTTGTTGAAAAGGGGGGAATGAAAAAAAACCTAAGAGGAGTGAGTGTCGTTTACCGTTATTTCTTTTTCTTCATCGTTTACCGTTACTTCTTTTCCTTCATCTATTACCGTTATTTCTTTTTCTTTATCTATTACTGTTACGTTTATATATTTATAATTTTTAAATTGTTAGAGTTTATATATATATATATATATATATATATATATATATATATATATATATATATATATATATATATATATATATATATATATATATATATATATATATATATATATATATATATAAGATTAATTTTTGATCGAATTATATCGATACGATGTTTGCACATTTGTGTGCATGACGCGTGACATTTGTGTTAGTTCGATCTGGTTGCGATGATCGCATTTTTGTGTGAGCAATAATACTGTTTTTTTTGCTTAATTTCTTTTTCTTTGCGATAAATTTTGTTTCGTCCGATTTAGATCTGGTTGCGCTGAGCGCATTTCTGCGTTAGCAACATTGTTGGGTTATTTGGCACATTTAAAATCCATTATTGCTTTATTATTATTATTATTAGTATTATTATTATCATTATTTATTATTATTATTATTATTATTAGTATTATTATTATTATCATTATTTATTATTATTATTATCATTATTTATTATTATTATCATTATTATTATTATTATTATTATTATTATTATTATTATCATTAATTTATTAAAACTTGCTATAATATAAAAATCTGTTTTTTAAAATAAATAACATTAACATCTTTTCCAAATTAATATGAAAACCTATTATTTTTAAGAAAAACTTTTTTTTAGATAAATTTAAAATAATAACTAAAATCTTTTTTTAAAATAATAACTAGAACAGTTTTTAAAAAAATATATAATAATAACATTAAACCGTTTTTTTTAAAAATAAAACCTTTTTGGTAGATAATTAAATTAGGACTATTTTTGAAAAGTTTTTTAATAATATTAAAACCTCTTTTTTAACTTAAATCAAAAGCTTTTTTATATATCACAAATAAACAACAAAGAATATCTATAACTTTCGCACTTCCGTTTCATAACTCGTCTGATTACTGTCTGACTCTGTCTACTAACCTTGTGTATTCAATGTGCAGCTTGTTACGTTGCTATTAGCTATTTTAATGTGTTTTTCAATTCAAGTTGTATTATAATTGTATCTGTTTCTCATTTGTAACTTCGCGAACAAATTATCGCGTTTACCTTTCCACACTTTAATTTCTGTTGTTTGTATGGTTTAAATTCGCGCATTTGCATCGTTAATTTGTCCCATAGCATTCTTCCGAAGGATTAGGTCTAGCCGTTTGGCCGCCACGCCAATAGTCCTCAAAACTTCAAACCCTTACAAACCCTAACTTTTCACAAATGTCTCGCCGTGGACAAAATTTCAAAACTACCCCTAGCTTTAGGTCAAAGAGTCGCCGCACTCATTTTAGGGTTTCCCGCCGCGGAATCCCTAACCTAACCCTAATTCACTTAACAATTTACAACGTAGATATTGGAGTTTCTACACTCCGCGTAAGCGTGTCCCTAAGATACGTTTATTCCCCATTGAAACCTTGGCCACAGTCAAGACGTTTCTAACCTCCCTTTTGAGGGGAACTACAGTTACTCTAATTCCATTCCCGTAAGGATATGTAGGCACAAGATGCGATGTCTTGCCGAGTAAACTTAGAATTAACCCTTAGGTTTTTTTTTAATTTTCAATCCTTTGTATATACCTTAAAGCAAAAAATGAAACACATAAAAAAATAAACAAAAGGTTCCCGTAGAGTACTACGAAAGTTTAGGGTGCTAATACCTTCCCTAATCTTAACCAACCCCCGAACCTTAGATCTCTCCCCTTTTAGGTTTTTCCTTTCTTTAACCTTTCCTTCGGATAAATCAAAGACCGGTTGTGAATTGAATTGTGGTTCAAATTGATTAATAGTTTGATATCCTATTTCCACCGCAACAGAAAATGGCGACTTCACTGGGGAGTCCTAACTATTGAGGGTTATCCCTATTTTGTTTATTTTTCTTTATATATTTGTTATATATTTTGCTCACTTGTATGTATATATTGGGGTACCTTACTTGGAGTTACTGTGTTGTGAGATAAGTCCTACACCCGGACTTGAGCGACCTTATGATAGGATGGCTGATATATTCGACGAGGCTTATAAGGAGTGAGTCCCGACTAAGCTAAATCGAGAATCACCGCTCAGTTGAGACACTTTCGAAAATGGTTCAGTTGATCGAGTGTAGTCGTGAAAACTTTTACCGTTATCGATTGGAGTCTGTGATACTGGGAACCGTAGTACCTTTACACCATCTTGACCTTATATAGGACGTAGTGCGGGAACTATATGGGAGTAGTCCTACAATGGTTGCTACACGATGCTACACTTAAAAGAGGTTCTCTTGAGAATATTATTGACCCTCGAGTCAGTCGGGAAGTCGATAATATCCGAAAGATGGACTGATGACTTTGGGCACTGATTTAGAACCCTTGTTCTGCAGGTACAATCAACCTATAGTACATACCTCTTTGGGAAGGGTAGACCTTGACTCCATTCATTGTTCCTCTAATTAGGACCTTTTGTTTGCTTATGTGTATTTGTGCTTCGCATCCATAAAGCATCATATCATTTCTAGTTTCAAGGAATTCAGTAGTCCTTTGCAAATTCGAAAGCCTTACATTTTAAAGTCTAAAATTTTTTCCAACTTTCTTAAAAAGCAATATTCGCAATCGACCGTTGAAATTATTGAAACCATTGCATGGCATCAACATCACATTTTTGCATTGCATTTGTCCCCCAGTTTCTCCTTCTTGGCCCTATCGTCTTCTAGTGTACCTTTGAGTCGTCAAGCTGATTCCTCGACACAGATATCAGACCAGAAACGGAACAGGAGTCACTTTGATCCTATTCTCATGACTTACACAGAGCTATATCCTGACTTAGTCCGGCAAGGACTGATTACTACAAAGGCTTTACCACCTCCTCTTAATCCTCCGGCTGGATTTAGGGCTGATCTCCATTGTGCTTCCCATGAGGGTGCCCCAGGCCATGACTTGGAGCATTGTTTTGCATTTAAGGCTAGAGTATGTGAATTGGTTAGAACTGGAATACTTGATTTTACAGACAGCCATCCGGATGTTCAGAAAAATCTCTTGCCAGTACATCAGAAATGAAGTTTTGTCACTAGGCCTTTTGTTTCTCGTTGTTTGCACTTTCCTTATTTTGTTTAAGTTGTTTGCTTTCAATTATGTTTGTACTTTCATTAATGAAATAAGCATTGCGACTTTTGATTCAATTCATTTCCGTCCATTTATTTGCATCTTTATGCTTTATTTTTCAAATGTTTACTTCTTGTCCAAAATTTTGATATGCTAAGATCGGAGGGAGGATGACGAAAACGTTATACCCATAATTGCTGTCAGTATGCTTTCAATCAAACCTTGTTGACGATGTAAGGCATTATTTCAATTCCCAAACACTGGAGAAATAAGGAAGTTAATCCCTCGTTACCCCCTTCGAGCCTAGAAGTTGGAGTTTCTTTCGTTACAAAAAACCCACAATTTTAACCTTGGGATGGGTAGTTCTCAGTTAACTTGGTTGCGTGTTCATACGATACACCTTTCATTAACAAATTTTCCTTCGCACACGTCAAACAAGTGTCGAAGATGTTTTCTAATCAAAAGGTCGATGATGGTTTACCGTAATCATTAAAATCAAACAGTCACTTTCCTTCACACAAAAAAATAATCAAAAGAAGCTCGCTAAGTCAAAACCTATGAAGGAGACTTAGGCAAAACTGGGGCATCCCGCTGACTGTAAACTCTAAAATAAACAGTTCAGGCAAAATTTAGGGATAATACAAAGAGATTTTTAAATCCTTATCTTGAAAATCCTCAATATCAAAACAATCAAATGTTATAGGGGAGTAGTGGCTGCCTTTTCATAGGTCCCTTTGACTTATGAGTCATCATTGCTACGATCAATGAAATCCCTAACTTATGGGAACCTGAATGCATAGTATGAGTTAACTGAGCATAGGACTGAAGATCATCACGTAGATTGGGTGGGTACAAATAAATTTTGAGCCTTTATCTTTTGTTTCATAAACCGTGAACCAGGCCACATTACAACCCTCAAAAGACCTAATTGAAGCAAGGTTATTTTGAAAGTATACTACAGCAAGGTTGCGTAACCTGACTCCTAAAGATCTTTGTGAATCATTTATTTTGGCAGTACACCTTTGTTTTAAACTTTGAGCGTCTTGAACCGTTGTGTTCTGACTAACGACTCATGTATTTTCCATCTTTCAAAAATAATTTTGATTTCAAAAGTCGCATGAACTTTGCATTACCATGTTTGTATGAATATTTTTGTTTGCAAACTGGCTTTCCTCTAAGGAATTTTCAAACAATGAGAAACTTGGTTAAGTGATCTTATCAGGGGCAAGTTCCTTTTACATCCTGTCAAAGAATTAGTTCAAGATTTGTTCAAGGCAATATCTTCTCAGATTTGGTTTATCCAGAGAATTGTTCAAGACTCAGACTGGGGCAAGCCCTCCGAGGATACAGCAAAACAGTCGATTCCACGAATCAGACAGCTGAAGCAATTATCAATTCATTTGACCTGGGGCAGTTTACTTGCATAATCCCCAAGCAGTTATTCATCATTCCTACGGTGACTATCAACTTGATACAGTTTAACAGAATGACAGTGATCTCCGTGTTGAGGAATCAGTCCTCCAGTTTTGTCATCTCACCGAAAGAGTCGAGCCTTGTCGTCGACGTCTGCATTTGCATTTGATCATATGTCATAGCATAATTCCTATACATGTGCATATCTTGGGTGCTTTATTCCCCATTTACATTTCTATCTTGGGTGCTTTACTCCCCATTTACATTTCTATCTTGGGTGCTTTATTCCCCATTTACCTCTATATCTTGGGTGCTTTACTCTCCATTTACATTTCTAGCTTGGGTGCTTTACTCCCCATTTACATTTTTATCTTGGGTGCTTTACTCCCCATTTACATTTTTATCTTGGGTGCTTTACTCCCCATTTACATTTCTATCCTGGGTGCTTTACTCCCCATTTACATTTCTATCTTGGGTGCTTTACTCCCCATTCACCTTCTATCCTTGGGTGTTTTATCCCCCATGTACCTTTTATCCCGGGTGTTTTATTCCCCGTTTACCAGATATTCCTGGGTTTACCTAACACCATGGTGTTTTACCCTCATTTGCTTTTTTTTTCTCCCTGAGGTCGTGTTTTACTCGCGTCTTACCTTGTGGGCAAAATTTATTTACTTGGCATCATGGGTGTTTTATCCCCATTTGCGTTTTTCTCCTGAGCTCGTGTTTTACCCGCGTCTTACCTTGCGGACAATTTCTAATTTACTTGACACCTATCAACAATTCTGTGTCGTGTCTACCCGACGTTCTTCCAGATATGACATGTCTTCTTCCCTAGTGCAATTCCTCGATGGGCCGTCCCCTGTGACGTTGTTTCGTCTGTATCCGTGCATTTGTCATTTTTCATCATACGCATCATATCAGATTTAACATTATAGTTTGTTTTGTTTTGTCCATATCATTGCATAGCACTGCGTCTAAAGGCAAAATTTTCGGTTATCTGTATTTAAATCCCTCCACCACGATTTCTCGAGTCTCCGTTGCTCGAATCACCCGGTGAAGTTATTTAAATAGGGGCAACTGTAATACCCCAAATTTTGCCCTAAGATTTGTCATCGCATTTCATTGCATTTTTATTGCATTTAATCAATTACTAACAAATTTGTGTAGTCGTTTGACTTTTTGCAGGTAAATATCATATGGCATGCATTTTTTTTTCTAATAAATAAAATGACACAATTGGCAAGAGGACATGTGTAAGGAGTTGTGAGTGTGAGAGGTTGAGAGTTTGAATCTCACCTTTGTCACTTTTTGTTTTTTATTATTTTTACTCTAAATTTTTCTATCTTTCATTAAAAAATAACAAAAATAGTTTTTTATTATTATTTAATTATTATTTTCGTATTTTAATGAAATCATTTTTTAAAATATTATTTTTTTCACTTTTTTCTAAATTATTCATAAAAATATCCAAAAAATCATAAAATAAAAAATATTGGAAAAAATTTTGTTCTTTTTATAATATTTTTGATTTTAGGAATCAATAGGATTATTAGTTTTTATTTTAAGTTTATTTTAATTATTTTAAATTATTTAAATTTTATTTTTTCTTAACTAATTATTTAGTTTGGGCTTTAAAATGGGCTTTAGGGACATTATTGACAATTTGGTGTTAACCCTAATTTGTTCCCTATATATACATGTGTTGCCTTGTTGAAAAGGGAGGAATGAAAAAAAACCCAAGAGGAGTGAGTGCCGTTTACCGTTATTTCTTTTTCTTCATCGTTTACCGTTACTTCTTTTCCTTCATCTATTACCGTTATTTCTTTTTCTTTATCTATTACTGTTACGTTTATATATTTATAATTTTTAAATTGTTAGAGTTTATATATATATAAGATTAATTTTTCATCGAATTATATCGATACGATGTTTGCACATTTGTGTGCATGACGCGTGACATTTGTGTTAGTTCGATCTGGTTGCGATGATCGCATTTTTGTGTGAGCAATAATACTGTTTTTTTTGCTTAATTTCTTTTTCTTTGCGATAAATTTTGTTTCGTCCGATTTAGATCTGGTTGCGCTGAGCGCATTTCTGCATTAGCAACATTGTTGGGTTATTTGGCACATTTAAAATTCATTATTGCTTTATTATTATTATTATCATTATTTATTATTATTATTATTATTATTATTATTAGTATTATTATTATTATTATCATTATTTATTATTATTATTATTATTTATTATTATTATTATCATTATTATTATTATTATTACTATTATTATTATTATTATTATCATTAATTTATTAAAACTTGTTATAATATAAAAATCTGTTTTTTAAAATAAATAACATTAACATCTTTTCCAAATTAATATGAAAACCTATTATTTTTAAGAAAAACTTTTTTTTAGATAAATTTAAAATAATAACTAAAATCTTTTTTTAAAATAATAACTAGAACAGTTTTTTAAAAAATATATAATAATAACATTAAACCGTTTTTTTTAAAATAAAACCTTTTTGGTAGATAATTAAATTAAGACTATTTTTGAAAAGTTTTTTAATAATATTAAAACCTCTTTTTTAACTTAAATCAAAAGCTTTTTTATATATCACAAATAAACAACAAAGAATATCTATAACTTTCGCACTTTCGTTTCATAACTCGTCTGATTACTGTCTGACTCTGTCTACTAACCTTGTGTATTCAATGTGCAGCTTGTTACGTTGCTATTAGCTATTTTAATGTGTTTTTCAATTCAAGTTGTATTATAATTGTATCTGTTTCTCATTTGTAACTTCGCGAACAAATTATCGCGTTTACCTTTCCGCACTTTAATTTCTGTTGTTTGTATGGTTTAAATTCGCGCATTTGCATCGTTAATTTGTCCCATAGCATTCCTCCGAAAGATTAGGTCTAGCCGTTTGGCCGCCACGCCAATAGTCCTCAAAACTTCAAACCCTTACAAACCCTAACTTTTCACAAATGTCTCGCCGTGGACAAAATTTCAAAATTACCCCTAGCTTTAGGTCAAAGAGTCGCCGCACTCATTTTAGGGTTTCCCGCCGCGGAATCCCTAACCTAACCCTAATTCACTTAACAATTTACAACGTAGATATTGGAGTTTCTACACTCCGCGTAAGCGTGTCCCTAAGATACGTTTATTCCCCATTGAAACCTTGGCCACAGTCAAGACGTTTCTAACCTCCCTTTTGAGGGGAACTACAGTTACTCTAATTCCATTCTCGTAAGGATATGTAGGCACAAGATGCGATGTCTTGCCGAGTAAACTTAGAATTAACCCTTAGGTTTTTTTTAATTTTCAATCCTTTGTATATACCTTAAAGCAAAAAATGAAACAAATAAAAAAATAAACAAAAGGTTCCCGTAGAGTACTACGGAAGTTTAGGGTGCTAATACCTTCCCTAATCTTAACCAACCCCCGAACCTTAGATCTCTCCCCTTTTAGGTTTTTCCTTTCTTTAACCTTTCCTTCGGATAAATCAAAGACCGGTTGTGAATTGAATTGTGGTTCAAATTGATTAATAGTTTGATATCCTATTTCCACCGCAACACATCACAACATGTGTATAAACAAATATGGATAATTCACTCAAGCATTTTTCATTATGCACACATCCATAATTCTCAATCCTAACAACCCACACACATATGCACACTTTCATACAGCAATCACATATACCATAAGACTCATATAAACTCATCAATTCTCACCAATCCCCATATCCATACACAATTAGGGTTATTCACCAACTCACAATTACACACTCACCATTACACATTTACAAACCTCAATTCATCAATTCATGCTTGTAAGCATACTTCCATACAATAATCATGTATTCATAATTCTAATTTACACATGTCATACACATACGCATATTTTCACAATTCTCACTATACTTCATCATAACCCATCATATACTTCACAAAGCATATATACACAAACAAATATGGACAAATCATAAAACATGTTTCATCATGCACACATCCATAATCCACAATTTCCACACACAAGCATATTTCATATAACAATGACATTCATGCTATGTGACTCAATAAACTTAATGCAAACTCATTCCATGTGGTACCAACACTTGTTATCTTTTTTCGGTTTACATTAAACCGGGTCCACTCTTCTAGACCGATAACCACCAAAAGCCTGTCCTCTAAGCTTTCAAACCCACTCTTCTAGGCTTGGGACAAGTCACTAGTCTCCACGAAACTAGCAAGCATTGCCTCTTGACTAAATGATGCATATGTAATCAACAACAAAATGCACTTAAGACCGACATCTTAATCTCATGCATTCAAATAATTCCTCTCTTCAAGAATTATAACATGATTGCACACACAACATATTCACATCATTAAAGTATTCATACTTTAAACCATCATATTTATCAAGCAATGCACACATATTCACAATATGTTCTCATGCACTCTTAACACATAAACACATGCAATGCACACATATTCACAATATGTTCTCATGCACTCTTAACACATAAACACAAGCAATGCACACATATTCACAATATGTTCTCATGCACTCTTAACACATAAACACAAGCAATGCACACATATTCACAATATGTTCTCATGCACTCTTAACACATAAACACAAGCAATGCACACATATTCACAATATGTTCTCATGCACTTTTCAAACATTTTTAATCAACTTAAACAATGTATTACATTTGTCAAAAGACCATAATTCAATTTAATTCAACAATCTAGGATTCACGCCATACGGCTCCCCACAACATATATATCATAACATAATCTATGTCTTAAGGTGAAGGGTTAATCATACTAGAATCGGAAAACCGACCTCGGATGGAAACTCCAAGAAAAACACAATCTGTCATGCTCGCTACCTCGCTCGCTCAGCGAGGCCCTAGCGAGTATTCGCTACTTGTTCGCCCAGCGAACCAGCTCGCGAAGGCAAACAGAAGCTACTGACTTTGTTCGCTACCCCCTTCGCTACTAGCGAACACCACAAAATACGTTTTGTCCAAGTCTGGGACCGTTCGCTACCAGCCCGCTCAGTGAACACGCTAGCGATTGTCTGCGAACTAATAATTTCCCCATTGTTATCAAATCCAAAACTCACCAATCCATCCAACTTTCACCAAACCAATTCCATTAACCTTAGTCTGACATCCCTTGACTATTCTATATCATTTATTTCAGTTTTTAATCGATTAAACTTGATTTCTACCGATTAAATCCAATTTTTGCCCTAACATGAAAAATGGTGGGAAAACCCCAACAACCCAACCCAATCATACATAACTACACACATTGATCAAATAATAATATTTCTCACCCTTACCTTGATTGGATTGAAGCTTGAGTTGTTGTTGAAGAGTTCCACACTTTCCTTCTTCTTCTTCTTCTTCTCTTTTCTCCTCTTTCTCCTTCTTTCTCTATTCTTTCTCTTCTATTTTCTTTCTAACAAATTCTCTCCACTTATCCTTTATATACTTCCTTATTTTCTTTCCTTTATTTCCTTCCATTTTCTTTCCACCATAATTCTTCTCTCAAAATATCTATCCATTCCTTTTCTCACCAAAATATCTCATCTTATCATTAACATAGAGAATATCTATTAAATCCACATTATTCTTCCAAATAGGATAAATCAGTTAAATCCATTAACACATATGAATTAAATAAATCCAATAATCCATTTAAATAAGATAAATCACATAAACCAATTAATTAGTATAATTAATCAATTATGGAAAAATTGGGCTGTTACACCCCATAACTCTAAAGATTCTCTCAACCTCCTTCAACCTGATCTGAGCATCGTCCGGATCAAACCTCCCTTTGAATACCGACAGATGATTCTTTCTAAACTCATCATTAGCGTTCGAATTCGGTGCACCTTGCACCGCCCTAGCCATAACCTCTAACGCCGTAGCCATAGCAGTGTCATTACGACCAGCCATATTCTGATGATTCCCAAAAATAATAACAAGGTTAAACAACCGTTCAACCAACACAACAATAAGATAGACGCAACTGACTCAACACTGGCTCTGATACCACTTAGCGTAACACCCTCTTTCTATACCCCTAAGGAAACAATTAAATCATTTAGGCACTTAATAAAGATTTTCATCAGAGTATAAATTAACACATGGTATAGAAGAGGTACGTCACATTATCCAGGAAATTCAAAACACATACAACACCTGCTCATAAAGATATGCAACAAAGGGTAAATCACCACAAAGAAACTTAATCCTTAAAACCCACACATCAATATTTAGAATAAAAGCGGAAACATCTAAACATTGAATCACTTCATTCATATGAACATTGTATACACCAACAGTTTAATTCAAGTCATAAGTCATGTTTACAAAACATTCTAGCTGATACATACACAAATGTATCACTAAAGAACCAAAAGAATTCCTAACTACCCGGTGCTACATATCAGAGTCAACCGACCAAAAAGAATGAAGCCATGCTTCACAAAAGACCTCCTGCTACCTACTCTGCAATGCCTCATAGAGCATCATAAAACAGCAGAAGGGTGAGAAACATTATCATAATAAACAATGCATATAAAATATATATATATATATCTATATACACCAACGCAGAATACACATAACATATTTCTCACCTCAATACATCACAATTCAATCATATACATATCGCAACACATATATAGTTCACCAAACATATCCACCACACAAACATTCACCACTAAACATATACAATTATGTTCATTACACCGATATATCATATGAAGATAAGAATGCACTCATAGAGACCGACTCACGACTCTATGCAGATGCAAATGCGGTACCGACTCATTCAGCAGGTTCAATTGAAGAATCAAATGGAACCATCGCTCGTTACCGAAGTAACTCCCCGTCGGGCCTACGATGTTCACCCATCGTTCATACCCCACATGGGGACACGATGTTTCTGGATTGCTCACACCCTACAAGGGCACACAATCGTTCTGCAGATTCTCCACTGAATCAAAATAAACTATCGCTCACACCCCACAAGGGCACACGATGTTTCTGCAGATCCTCCTAGGGATCAAAGACAAACCATCGCTCACACCCCACAAGGGCACACGAGGTTTCTGCAGATCCTACGCGGGATCAGACACACAAGAATGCAATCATGATGCTTCATATGCAAAACGACTCCATACACTCTTGAAATGCATACATATACACAAATATATAATCATGCATTTTCACTCAATTCAAACAATTGCACGAAATTGCCAAACGGCCACATTCACACTTCACGATTCACAGTCTAGGATTCACGCCATACGGCTACTCACATCATTTCATATCACACACATAAATATGCATAATAAGAAAGGATTAATCATACATTGGAAATGAAAACACAAGAAAATAACATCCTGCCACGCTCGCTACCTTGCTCGCCTAGCGAGCTCCTAGCGAGTACTCGCTTCCTGTTCGCCTAGCGAACGTGCTCGCGAAGGCAAACAGAAGTCTCTGACTTGATTCGCTACCCCACTCGCCATAGCGAAGGCCCAGCGAATGCTCGCTACCCCCTTCTCTACCAACGAAGAACACCCAAAACCATTCTGCCCAAGTCTGAGACTGTTCGCTACTGGCTCGCCACAGCGAAGGCTCACGACCCGCTCGCCTAGCGAACGTGCTCGCGAAGGTCTGCGAACTCAGAATCCTCACTATCCAAAAACTCTAAAACTCGCCGAAATCTACCCGATTCAATCCCAACTCGTCTCAGCAGCTTAGTCCAACGTCCCTCAACTAAATTCTACCACTTATTCTCATTCTTAACCGTGAAAACTCTGTTTCTAAAGATTTACTCAAATTTGACCTAAAACGGAAAATGAGCAAAACTCTCCCCAATCCAAAAGCAAACCAATAGAAACATACATAATCATACACATCGAAAGAATAATAAAGTTTCACACCCTTACCCGATTAATCGAAGCTTAGAAGTTTGATTCTTGATGATTCTAGGTTTTCTCCTCTTCCTCCTCTTTTCTCTTCTCTTCTCTTCTTTCCTTTCTATTTCTTTCTATCTCTTTTCTTTTCTCTATGTTTCCACTTATACTCTTTCTATTCTATCTCTCTCAAATAACAACTAATTAAGGATTATCTAAAACACCCTCTAATTAATTCCCAAAACTCTCCAAAAAATAAGATAACATAACAAACACACAATAACATATTAATGTTCAAATTCCACAAATAAAAGAATAATTCAATTAAAATAAATTAAAAGACTCAACAAAATGGGAAATTCAGAATCGGGGCGTTACACATGACATTGACTTTGGTTCAACCGAAAAACATATTTGAAACTTTGAAACATAAAAGACACAAAAATATCTTAAATATCAAGCAAGTATACAATATTCGGTACCAAAATAACAAGGCACTAAGGGGGATATGAAATGCAACAATTATTGAAACTTTTAGTTGATAACAATTATGTTTTCAGGTACCGAACATGCAAGGATATAGTAACCATTAGAGATATTTTTAGACTCATCATCATTTTATTAAGTTGTTCAACACATTTCCTAATGTGCTCATCATTTATTCAACATACAATACCAACAAGGACAGACTTCCATTATTGGAGATGGTTGGTGTTACCTCTACTAAGAAGGCATATTCTGTGAGGTTTGCATTTCTAGAGAGAGAAAAAGAGGAAAATTTTACTTGGATCTTAGAGGTGTGTTAGAGAATGTTGAAGGACCAAGAAGAGATTCCCAAAGTAATTGTTACCGATCGCGACACTGCTTTGATGAATTCGATTGCAAAGGTATTTCCTACTTATTATGCATTACCTTGTAGGTATCACACAACATAGAATACGATAGGTCGAGTTAAACATGCGGTAGGGGCGACACAGGTAAAGGCCGAAGATGGAAAATGGTGAAGGTGGGTGTGATAGTGGAAAAAATAATGGATGCATGGAATGTTATAGTAAATTCTTCTAATAAAGAGTTATATGTCGATTTTGTTATGCATTTCAGGAAGGTGCGTGAGAAATATCTAGTTTTGTTGAAATATGTTAAAAGCACAATTCTGGACAAGGTGAAGGAGAAAACTGTTTGTGCAAGGACCGATCAGGTTAGACACCTTGGGAATACAACAACAACCCGAGTTGAGTCTTCCCATGCTACATCGAAAAATTGGTTGGAAAATAGTAAAGGCGATTTGTGTAGATATTAGAACTCTATGAACCAAATGATCCAGAACCAGCATAATGAGATACAAACATCATTTTGTTAAAGCACCATAATGTTGAAACACGGATTTAAAGAAAACAATCTTTATTCTCAGTTGGTCGGTAACATATCTCGAGCAGGTTTGAATTATATTTTTCACGAAGCAAAACGAGTTGATAATGTAGGCTTCGATAGCGCAAAGTATGGTTGCAAAATTGTCAAACTTATGGTACACTATGTGTTTGTCTTATTGCAAAGAAGGTGAAACTTGGTAGCCCGCTGAGAATGGATGAAATTTGCAGTCACTGGAAAAGGCTTAAGTTTAATGATGATGGTGTCATGAAAGATGGTAAATCAAATATCTCTATCTTAACTGAATGAGAAGTGATACAAGATATATTTTTGAAAGCTGATGACAATATGAAACTCCACATCAAAGAGCAATTGAGGAAGATTTCTTATTTGGAAACCACTGACTTGAAACCACGCTCTCAACCGATAAAAACAAAAAGTGCTCCGAAGATGCTGAAGTCTACATCAAGTGACAATTCAACAGTGCGGCCTCCTTCGTATTTTAAACATATTGACAAAGTTTTTCCAGACTTACCAACTCCAATATCTCAAAAAAGTGTTTTTAAAGGAGCCTGCATTAGCGAACCACTTCTTTCACCGCCTCCACCAAAATTTCCATTTATTGACGAGATGTTGATTGTTATGCACAAATACATCGATCAGATCATCAATGTTGAGGGTGATGGTAATTGCGATTATCGACCAGTTTCGGCTTTACTCGATAAAGGAGAAGATAATTATACATTTTCCTTCCATCAACTTATCCATGAGTTGATGATCCATAAAGAATCATATAAACAACTTTACGGATAGAAAGAAAACTTTGATACAATTTATGAGTCTCTTGTTTCTTGCATTAGTGAACAGACACTGAAGGAAAAAGGATTAGTTTCCTTGAAATTGGTCATCTCATAGCAAGTGCATATGATAGAGTGTGTATTGATCTTACAAGATACGGTTTTTCAGAAACCTTTTTCCCACTGCGCACCGTCCTACCTCAAAAACCAAATGAATGTATTATGTGTATTAGGTGACTTTCAAAATCATGACACCTTTTTGAAGTTTATTTGAACTGGGATGCGCTATACCACTTACATCAGTGGAGTGGACGACTCATTCAAC
Source organism: Lathyrus sativus (assembly GCA_963859935.3). Taxonomy (NCBI): domain Eukaryota; kingdom Viridiplantae; phylum Streptophyta; class Magnoliopsida; order Fabales; family Fabaceae; genus Lathyrus; species Lathyrus sativus. The sequence goes on from CAWUDS030003864.1 coordinate 58,992, forward strand.
AATAAAAGTCGAGACTTGGTCGGACCAATTTGTGAAAAGGATGTAAGAGTTTGAGAAATTGGGCAACATTGAAAGAGAATTAAATGGACAAAAGTCAAAGGGGGTACCACCCATACTTATAGATTTAGCCGGCGACAAATCTTTCGATTCATATATTTTTTTGTCATCAATTAAGTCTATTTAATTGTGTATTAATATTAATTAAGTGTAATATATACAATTTCAAATATTTTAATACATTTTGATGTTTGCCAAAAAAGTTGTCAATTTGCCAAACAAAAAACACAGGTTATGTTTTCTGTATGGTTCAAGAGAAGTTCCAGAGATGTATCTCCGAAATAAAATAATAGGGTGATATCAGAAATCTATCAATGAAACCGGCACTGGTACATGATAGATTTTGAGGTCGACATTTGTCTACAACTTCTATAAATTTAAGTTGTTGTTTTTTATTTCATATAGACAGAAAATATCTCAAATGTCACAAATAAACATCATCTGATATGTCACAAATGTCTCCTTCTTCAGCGCGACACCTGAACGAAAGTTTAACTTCAATTAGTACACCTCTTTTGCAGACTCGCAATATGAAGTGCATAATCTCTTACTTTACGGAGATAATCGAAAAATTGTGAAGCTCGAGTACTGTTCACCGTCAATTAACAACGAAGACAAGATTGAGTTCAACAACTATGAACTCAAGATTGATGCAGATGTAAGGGCTATGTGGAATACACTTTTCCGTTTCGAAACAAAAGTTTTAATCGAGTTGGAAGCGACGATTTCAAGATCGGTTGAAGATATTGTGAAGATATTGAAGCGTCCACCTAGATATTGAAATGTAATTTTTGATTTTATGTCATGACATCACCTACGTAATGTTGATTTTGTGTTATGAATTATAATTTTATTTCGTCAAAATACAACTTTCTGATTTTTTTCCTTTTGCTTTTGTATCATAATGTTGCAGAAATGTATCTACAAACGGATTTTAAAGATGCATCTCCAGATCAATAAAATGCACACTCCTAAAACGTCATTCAAAATTAGCATAGGTCTTATAT
>CAWUDS030003865.1:20000-42500 GCA_963859935.3 Lathyrus sativus
CACGCTCAACCATCGGCGGTTGAACCCGAGCAGCCAATTCACGCCACCGCTGGGCGTACTCTTTAAAGCTTTCATTGTTCCGCTGTGAAAGATTCTGAAGCTGGACTCGGTTGGGAGCCAAGTCGCTATTGTATTGATAGTGGAGGACGAACGCTTCTGCAAGATCTTTCCAGGTGCGCACAGTAGCGGGCTCCAGGCCCATATACCATTCGAGTGATGGACCAGAAAGGCTATCCTGAAAGAAGTGCATCAACAGCTTCTCATCGTCAGAATAGGCAGACATCTTTCTATAATAAGATCGGAGGTGGACCCGGGGGCAAGTAGTACCCTTATACTTCTCGAAGGTAGGCACCTTGAATTTATGAGGTACCTTAAAGTCAGCAATCAACCCGAGGTTGGACATGTCAACGCCCAATGTGTTCTGATTTTCAATGTCTCTCATCTTGTCTTCCAGTGCTTTGAACCTGAGTCGAGCTTCAGCATTCAACTCTGCTTCTACACCTCTCTGAGAGAATATGTCATCCTGATGGTCCTCCAGCCACGGTTGAGGCACCAACAGATTTCCTACACCAGCATTGCCGTTGACCGGCCCTATGTTAACATTGGCTCCCAGACTACCATTGCCGACGCCTGCCGCATTGAGTCCGAGATTAGTCATCAGATTGCCGTTAGCACTGTCGTTGCCCCCGGCAACAGGAACAACATTCTGTGGAGCGTCCACTGGAGGAGGAGTAGGCACGTCCCCGCCGTGAAGTATGCCATTACTGTCAACCCTGGAGATTAGAGGTTGAACCAAAGTGCGAAGCTGGTCCTGACCATTCGCGACTACTTGCATCAGCTCCATAAAACGATCCATCCGTTCACGGAGCTCTTGAACATCTGACTGTACCTGGTCCATTATCCTTGTCTGATTAGCGCGAGTTGAGTAGCGGTGGATGAGTCTTTGATCAATCCTGGAGATTGAAAGCAGCTCGGAACTTGTGAACCTGAAAAACCTGTCAACATTAAAGGTTAGGAAAAGCAACAGAATGTATGTCATGCAAAATGCTTTATGCAGATGTATGCGTGTGTCTGTGTGCTTGAGAGATTTCCCCCGATCCTGGCGCCTTAGTACCAGTGCTGACAATAATAAGGAGGGGAATATGGGCCCCATTATGGAAACAACAATCTCACATATACACAGGAAGCCCATAGCATTGGTGATAGCCAACTCCAACACATCAGGGATCGAGAACTCGTATGCAACGGTCTTGCTGAGAGAGGCTGCAATAATACAATAAGAGGCGAGAGATCCTGGATCGGGGAAACGGTACCTGTCACGGACACACGTCAATGGAGTGCGAATGATTATGCAAACTAATGCAAAATGCAGGCATGCAACAATATCCAGGTGGCTGCTGTGGAGATTCGGTATCAACAGTCACTGATGAGAAGGAAACCCCGGTGTAAAACCACTGATCTGATCTGCTGAGAATAACCATCTGATAGGACCGAGATCAAAATTCTGCTCTGCCAAGAGTAAGTGCCTGATAATAAGGACCCGGGATGTATGATCAGAAAATGTCCGCTGATGAAGTCTTCAGACCCCAAATCAAAAATCTGCCCTATCAAGAACAACCACACAGCTGCTGATGAGATCTTCAGACCCCACTCAAAATCTGCCCTATCAAGAACAAACAACAACTGCTGATGAGATCTTCAGACCCCACTCAAAAATCTGCTCCATCTAGGACAAACCTCTGATAACAATACTCTGATCGAAACCTGCTTTACCAGGAACAGACATACACCCGATGATAAAATCCTCTGATCAAAAAACTTGCTCTGTCAAAAACAGTCACATCTGATACTGAGAACCCTGATACCAACGTAACTGATTCACTGTCAAGAAAACCAGGTGGTCTGAAGGTCAAAGTTTCCTGCAATAACCCAATCCCACTCACAGGTATGGACCTAATCCACGGACAAAGGTACGGCATCCTATGCGGTCATCAGCGTCACAGACTTTCACGAGTGATGATACGATTCCCAGAAGGAGTGGCATCATCAAGTCATGAAGAGGCCTCACTTAGCTGACTTCCAAATGATCGGTCCCCAGAGTCGACAATCCTCACGTCTGGACTCCCCTCAGATCCTCAGGACCGGAAAGGAGCACCTCTGCAAGAATCTCGTCTGAGCGCAGATTTTCGTAGGGAACTGTGCCTGCTCAGCAGACAGGTTCGTCTACTACTTCTCCGCAACTATATCTAGGTGTACACTCAAGCCCAGGTCCGGCTTCTCACTCATAGTAACATCCCTCTCCCACAGCAGCACAGATAATCATATCAAACTGGAAATAAAATGCGGGAAGTAAAGTGCGGGAAGTAAAAATGCAATAAACAAATGCAACCCAACAAGCAAACATACAAGCGCTAGGATTGACTCGCGTAGGGGATGGGAAACGGTCCCAGCATAAGGGATGGGAAAAGTCCCTAGATGCTATCCTTCCCCAGCAGAGTCGCCAGCTGTCGCTTGCGCGAAAATAAGGTGCCGGCATGACAGAAGAGTCGCCATCTTTCGTTATTTATCCCTCAGAGCGGGAAAGGAAACGATCGGAAAAACCTGACGAATAAGGGTAAGACAAGGTCATCGCAACCATTGTCTGGGTTCGGGAGTCGGTTACGCAAGGGGAAGGTATTAGCACCCCTCACGTCCGTCGTACTCGACGGGATCCTCACTTGTTTGTTTACTTGGACGGGTTGGTTATAATCTATCTACCTATCAAGGCTGGCTGAAAAAGAAAAGAAAAATGACTCGGCAAAGCGTCGCACTTTATGCCTACGTATTCTCATCAGAGAATGAGAAATCAGAGTCAACGTAGTTCGGCCTACGAAGGGTTATGGGGGAAAGGTTGAAGGTTGCTCGCTAGAACGTCGCATCCTATGCCTACGTACTTCCACACTGTATGGAAGATCAGAGCAAACGTAGTTCGGGAAACTACGGTTTATTTCCTGAAAGAAGTGTTTTTATTGTGTTTGCGATCTCAACCGCACTAGAGACTATGACCTGAGAGTGAATGCGTCGCATGCCACCCAAAGGGTACCATACTAAACATCCCACCTCAGATAGCTTAAGGCTCGTAACGTACGACAGAAATCATTCATGATTACTGTATCTTGAACGGTTTTGAGATGAAAAGAGAACGGGCCCAACTAGGAGGGAGACTATCAAGTCCTACTGTTATCATGCCATGGATTCATCCTATGGTTGAGGTTTAAACAAGGAACTCCTAGAAGTTGTCATGCATAGGTTTCAACCTAAAAGTCTATCATCAAATCCTTGTCAAAGGAAATGAGAGTCCTAAGGGATCATGTCAATGATACACCAAGATAGACAAAGCATCAGCTTAACAGTAAAATGCATGCAATGCAAGTGAGGGAGGAAATGTGTGTGGGGCTTCAGCCTCCACAAGCTCTTCTCGACCTCAAGCCAGTCATGAAATAACAGTAATCATACTGAAATATAACACCATGCTATCAAGCAATAAACAGCAAAAGAAATGAAGTGCCATCAGGCAAACAAAACACATGCTAGAGAAAGAAAGAATCATCTACATCTACTCTCTAATCCTAGCCCTAACACAGAATCTTGATCAAATCTAAGCAAAGCCCTAAAGCAAAACCTAACCAAAAGAAATCAATCCCAGTCTTCAAGCTTCAAGGTAAGCTTACCAAAGAAAGGGAGCTAAGTAAGCAGACTCATAGTGTCTTCCTCAGGAAAGCACTAGGAGGTGTATACTCAGGAATCATATCCTATGTGGCTCGACCACTGTGATCAGTTTACATTCCTCCTCAGGAGAAACTAAACTCACAAGCAGGCTCCAACATCACTGGATATTTAGGAAATCCTATCCGAACTAGTGGAACTAAGTGAATAGACCCATAGGACCTTCCTCAGGAAAGTACTAGGAGGCTTCCACTTAGGAATTGTACCCCATGTGGCTCAACAACATGTGATCAGTTTACATTCCTCCTCAGGAGAAATTAAACTCACAAGTTGGCTCCAACATCATTGGATACTTGAGAAATCCTAGATAAACTAATGGAACTAAGTGAATAGACCCATAGGACCTTCCTCAGGAAAGTACTAGGAGGCTTCCACTTAGGAATTATATCCCATGTGGCTCAACAACATGTGATCAGTTTACATTCCTCCTCAGGAGAAATTAAACTCACAAGTTGGCTCCAACATCATTGGATACTTGAGAAAGAGGTGAGAAGAAAGAATGAAAGTCATTCATAGTGCCTTCCTCAGGAAAGTACCATGAACTTCCTTCAAACTTCAGGATCTCAAACCTCACAGACAGGGCATAATCCAAGCTCCGGGTCTCTGAGTCTTGATCTACAATCTTCTCTTCCATCATGCCCTTCAACAAGATCTTCAAAACAAACTAAACCCCACAACAAATTCCCCAAAATAAACCCCAGAGATAAACAGATAACCACAAGACAGACAAAATCATCAGTCAACTTCAGAAAATACCTAAAAATACTAAAACAAGGGGGAAAATTCTACCAATTATTCACAAGGGTCTATAACACCTACCCATAACATCCACATATGCCCATACCCAAAAATCAAGACAAAACTATCTAAAGAAAATGAATTTCCTCACCTATGCATAACATAAACCCTAATTATGATACCCTAATTCTAACCTGATTAAACTAATCAAATTTTAATCTAAAAATCAAGAATTAAATCCTATGGGGAACTATGATTCAATATCTAATCACACCAAAAAGAATGAATTAAAAAGACTAAGGGAAGGTCCTAAAAGAAATTCTACAAAATTGGATACCAAACTAAACATATTAAAAAGCTATTTAAATGAAAAAATACTCTAAAAATATTAAACTAAAAATAAAATGGAATTTTTATTTTTATTAATTTTCTAGACAAGATTATTAACCTATAGAAAAAAAACAAGAATTAAAAAAATATCAATTTTCTATTTTTTATGAATTTTATAAATGCAAGAAATATAAATGGAATTAAAAAAAAAGAAATCAAATAAAGGGGAGGGGGTGTGGAACTTAATTCGCTCCGGTTATATTCCTCAATGGGCTTTAAGGGTGGGGTGCGCGTAGCATCTGGGGATAAGCCCATTATCCATTCAGAATCCAAAACAAACAAAAAAGCGCATGGGGGTGGATTAAGTAAGGATTCCATGCGCATTTCCTAATGGGCCTAACGAGGGGTGTGTGGATAGTGAATTGTTGCTGAGCCCATGGTCCCCAACTTAAGTTATACGGTGCGTTTTGGCATTTGAATTTCCCTCTGTTTTCTTCATCAAACCACAGCCACACGATTGAATGATTAAGTCAAATTCCTGGGACTAATCCAACGGCATATGGCCATCGTCCCCAATGAACATCTAGGGTTTTCAGAAATCGTGATTCATGCATAAGACTTCTCCTCCCTCGTTCTCTCTCCATACTTGATGAAATTCAAAAATTCCAAAAAGGAAAATGATCTACTAATTACGAGGAGCAAGACTATACGTGTAATTTTCTTTAGTTCTCCTTGAATCATTCAAACAGGAAGCTTCAAAGCTTGGGTACCACCATAAATCTTCTGAGATTCACTCTGTTAAAACTCACAACTAATGGCACTAACTTGTTCTTTATATTATCCTAACCATTCTAATCTAATCTATGCTAACTAAAACTCACTACAAAGCTTGTTCTTGGAAATTAAAGAATCTTGCACCTGTTATAAATCCCCATGGAAACTCTTCTAAGCTTGTGGAAATGTCCCTCTATACTAACCTAACAATCTTACATCTAAAAACCTAACTACATGTTCATAAATAATGGGATATGGTGGAGAAACAAAACCTGTCAAAGTATAATGGTGGAGACGTGTACAACTTCTTTCAAGGCTTGATCTTGCTCCTAGATACTCCTCTAATGGAGCAATGAGTTCTGTTTGCAAGAGTGTTGATGAATAAAGCTTGTAGAGATCACTTTGTAACTTTGCTTGCTTTTGAAGAAACTTTGGATATCACCTTCTCCTTCACTCTTCACCAATGGATTCACCAACCTCTTGATTCATCATGAGCTCCTTAATATATACTGATCCATGGAAAGGTCTAGCACCTTCTAGAATGTAGTGGAATGTAATGGAAAGTCTCACTTGAAGAGAAATAGAACTTATATTATCTCATGCCTCAAGACCTTTAATTTGTGCCAACATGTCCTTACATGAGATATTGAGCTCATGTGTGCAAAAATCAGGCCAAACTTGCCTTGTGTGAAGGTTTCTCAAGTTACCTTATGATTCAAGTAACAATTTTCCAAAGCAACCTTCATTTTTGAGCCTCAAATCAAAATTCTGTTTAAACCAAAGTTTTTAGAATGTCATTTACATTCAAAATGGTATATTGGATGACCTATTTTGGACTCATAGATCTCCCAAACCAAATTCCAACTTGACTTGAATTAACTTATAAGCCATTTTTAGGTCATTTTTACCCAATCTTGTAAATCCTTGCTACAAGCTTTTCCAATAACTCATGACCACTTTTCTAGACTTAAAATCCCATTTTGAACAACTTTCATGTTTTGAATTTTTCCATTTTAGGCTTGGAAATAGGAGATATGGCCTTTGCTTAAAATGACCTATAACTGCCAAATGACCAAAATACCCCTGTCTTGTTCAAACCATAAGTTGAGTTCTACAAATCCTATCAAGGACTTCTAGTACTCTCTAGAAAGCTAAGAATATGCTCTTCAAAATTCATGTTGACCAAGAGATCATAGGAATCATCCTACTAGGGCAAAAGTTGTCTGCAAGTTGGGTGACTTTCAAGGACCCAGATTCACACACCTCTGCTGACCTGTAATTTGTCAAAACCATAACTTGAGCTCTGCAACTCCTATCAAGGACTTACACCACTCAAATTAAAGCTAAGAACAAGCTCTACAACATTCATGTTATGGGGGAAGATGAGATATCAATCAAATCTAGAGCTAAAACTGCCTGGAAGATAGGGATCAAATTAGGGTTTTTTCACTGACAATCCTTGGAAACCCTGACTTGAAACTTCTCAAACTCCTCAATCATGATGAGTTGGTCTAGGAATCATCTTTATAACATCTCTATGCACCATTCCATGATCTCATGGCCCTTGGATTAGGTCTCAACCTTCTCCAAATTTTCAGTTATCCTAGGGTTGACCCAGTCAAAACCCTAATTCTACCATTCATGGTTGAATCTTCTGAACTCTTGCACAATGACCTATCTGGACTTCATGATGGCTTTCAAGACATCTCATAGGCTTTCTCAAATCTCCAAGTTCATTCTCAAAGTCTTTGAATCATCTGAGGAGTTCCCACAATTCTCAAGCTAGGAGACACACAACTCTGGTTTCAACCAATTCTCTTGAACCTTCTGATGAAGGTATCAACCTGCAAACACTTGATGGATAAATAATTGTTGGTCAAATTTTAGGGTGCAACAGCTGCCCCTATTCAAACGGCTTGAACCTGACTGGGTGAGAAGCGAACGACTCTCAGCCAATCAAGGTGCGAGACGATTGAATACCGGTAAACCCGAAAATTTGCCAACTGCACGAGCACACGATACTCTGCGGGGAACGAATCTTCGAATACTGCAATACTAGCTGCACGGTAACTGTCTGGAGAAATACTGATCTAACACCGCCGTCAGTTATCCACGTTAACTTCTTCTGACATCGTCTTCAGACAACCACAACACCCAACATCGCCGCTGGAAGACTAAACCTGATATCACCGTCGAATAATCGAAATACCCCGCCTCGCCGCTGGAGAGAATACAATACTGAACAAAATACCCCGCATCGCCGCTGGAGAAATAAATCTGACAAAATACCCCGCATCGCCGCTAGAGAACTAAATCTGACAAAATACCCTGCATCGCCGCTGGAGAACTACATCTGCCAAAATACCCCGCATCGCCGCTGGAGAACTAGAGGATCTGCATCACCTAACATCGCCGTCAGAAGACTGGATCAACTTGACATGCCCAACATCGCCGCTGGAAAACTGAATCTGACATCGCCGTCGGAAACAAACATCGCTCTGAGAGACACTCGACATCACCGTCGTACAAACATCATCTCTGCTGGGGATTTAAAGAGTTTGACATCGCCGTCAAATAAACATCCAACCTCGCCGTTGAACAAACATAATCTGACCTCGCCGTCAAACAAACATTCAACCTCGTCGTCGAACACAAACCTGATCTGACCTCGCCGTCAAACAAACATTCAACCTCGTCGTCGAACACAAACCTGATCTGACCTCGCCGTCAAACAAACATTCAACCTCTCCGTCGAACAAACATCCAACCTCGCCATTGAACAAATCGTAATCTGACCTCGCCGTCAAACAAACATTCAACCTCGCCGTCGAACAAACATCATCTGACCTGGGGTTCACCCCTGGTAAATGGACCAAAAGGTACACTTGCGTATTTGAAACTACTCCGCCGGGAATGAGAGACTTAACCGAGCACACTCTGATCTAGGGTTCACCCTCAGAACCATAACGAACATCCAAATACTCCTGCACAATGCCCACCGCAGAACTTTAACATCAAAGCTATATGAAACCCTGGCCCCTGGCCGCTTCCAGCTTCAGCTAGAAAAATCTTCAAGTACTTCTGAAGATAAGCATCCTTGGCCTTCAAGGATGTAAACTTTTGCCTGTCGGCAACTCTGCAGGAGGTATCTTCGACTTCAGTCTGAAGAAATGGTCCTTGGCCTTCAAGGATACATGGATATGCCTTCAGGCAACTCCGCCTCTGCTATAGTGCATCTGTGACTTCAGTCAGGGATATACTTCGGCCTTCAGTCCGAAAAATGAATCCTAGGTCATTCATGACCTTGGGGATAACCTTGCCCTTAGGCACCTTCGCTTCAGCTTGGGGAATCTGTGACTTCAGTCAGAGAATTGGTATCCTGAGCCATTCATGACTCTACGGGGATTCAAACACTTTGCCTTCAGGCAAAACTCCGCTTCAGCTGGAGAAACATCTTCGACTTCAGTCAGAAGAAAAACTATCCACTTGATCGCAATCAATCATCTCCTCAGGACAACTGACTTGGTCTTCAGGCCAACCCGGATCATCTTGCAAATTTTGGAACCTTGTCTTCAGCTATACGTTGATTCATCAACGAGGAACTCCGAACCCACAGGAACCTCTGATACCCCCTTCAGGCGCTTACGAAGTCAATCTTCAGATTAGACATCACTGTTGGAGCAGACATATCACGCTGCTAAGGACTTCAAGAATCATCTTGAACAAACAGCTCCGTCGGGCACCTTCAAGAATTATCCTGAACCGATAACCATTCTGGAGACCTTATTCTGCTGGGTATCCCAGGAATCTTCCTGGGCAACTCTTGTTGGGTACGCTACTGGGGAGCTCAAGAATCATCCTAAGCAAACAACTCGGGAAACTGCGCTGAGGTCTTAAGAATCATCTTAAGCACACGGCCCTGCTGAGGAATTCAAGAATCATCTCTAACTGAAGACTTCGCTGGGGATCTCAAAAATCATCTTGAGCGAGCGACTGTGGAGATTACACTGGGGTCTTAAGAATCATCTAAGAAAACAACCTTGTTGGGGAGAATATCAGGAACCATCCTGAGCAACTGGTCTCTTGGCGGAACTCCTGTAAAAAAAGAATGATAATAACCTAGATCATGTTTATGATGCATATGCTTCGGTGCCATGCCCCACACGGTGGAAATGCTATGCGTTTATGCTAAATGTTATGCAATCATGCAATATGGTGCGATCCCGTCAGCCAAAATAAATGCCGAAGGGGAGAAATCCTCCTGTCAAGGAGAAAGAACTACTCAGGTAGAGGAATCATCCTGCTGAGGAGAACGTGGACACGCCAATATCAATCGGATTCCGTCTGGGGAACTGATCTTCCGCGGACTGCTGCAGGGAAAACAACTTCAGTTGATCTGCTGCAGGGGGACGAAGCTCTACGAGAACCTGGACCTGCTGATATCCACCGCGAGAATGAACTGCGCGGCCGTCTCGGCTAACTCTTCTGGGGATGACCACTCTGTGGGGAAACAGCTTCAGCTGCTCCACACTCCACTGGGGAAAACATGGTCTGATCAACTTCCAAGGACTCGGCTCTCTTGGACATCTGCAAACTCGGCTGATGAAGGAGAAATCATTCTGCTTCGCTGGAGAGAGTACGACTCTGGGGAAATACAGCATCGGCTGTTCAACGCTCTGCTAGGGAAAATCCACTCATGGTCCCAACTGCTTCCAAGGATTCGGCTCTCTTGGAGGTCTGCGGACTCAGCCGGGGAGAGAGAAATCATTCTACCTCACTGGAGAGTACGACTCTGATGAGGAATTTCAATTCCGCTGGGGGAGATAGAATCATCTGTCTTCAGGGGAGAGTACAACTCTGCCGGGGAATACAACATCAACTGTTCCAACACTCTACTGGGGAAGGAGAAGTCATTCTACTTCAGGAGAGGGCATGACTCTGGTGGGGAATCTCAATTCCGCTGGAGACCTCAGTCTGGCACCATCAGTTACTGCATACTTCGGTATACGAACATCTTCCTACAAGACTTGCACTTGTGACCCGGTGCTGGGGAGACACCTGCTTCGGCGACTTTACTGGGGAAACACGAGCTTCGGCACCCGAACATTTCTACGAAATCTGCACTTGTGACTCGGTGCTGGGGAGACACCTGCTTCGGCGACTTTACTGGGGAAACACGAGCTTTGGCACCCGAACATTTCTACGAAATCTGCACTTGTGACCCGGTGCTGGGGGCATATGAGCTTCGGCGCGTGACTCAGCTGAAAAAATGACGTTCCTTCAGGAGGCGTCTGCTTGGGGAAGAGAATCGTCTCTGCCAGGGGAGACATATCAATGCTCACCATCTTGCGTTCAGATTCTGCGGAGGAGAGACTACTGAACTCTGCTGGAGAAGGAGGACTCGCCCCGCTTCGGGGATGCGCACGACACGTCTTCTGGAAGGCGCTACATCTGCAACAACACAAACAAACAGACAAGATACTCTCCTCAAAGGGGCTTATCCAGGTTATTATCTCGTGACAATATTCAGTTAATTAATTGTTTCAACAATCAATGGGCCTAGGCCCGTAAGTTTATGTATGCGCATTTTATCAAAAAACATCGGCGCTTTCATTTGCAAACAAAACAGATAAATGCTAAACAAACAAGCAGAATTGCTGAATAATGTGCATTTTATTGATGATGAACCCCTGAATGGGCAAAAATGTTTTACAACAGAGGCAAGCTCCTGGAATGAGGAAGCCGCGCAAAAAGAAAACATAAATATACATCAGTATATACAAATGTCGGCAACGAGGCGTAGACGAACACCATGAGTTGATCCCTCTAAGACCCACTCGACTTCGACACTTCTCCGGCGCTTCAGCTTCGGAAGAGATTGATTCAGATAAACGGCCCTCAGGTCCTCCAAACCACCAAACAATGAAAGTCCACACGCGGAACGCGGTCATTTGCTTATTCAAATCCCTAACTTTTGCGTGAACCGCCCTTTACGGGTTTTCAGTTCACCGGGATACCCTTTTTTGCCGAAGCCGCCCAGTGTAGGTTTTCGACTTCGCGGGTGTACATTTTTTCAATATATCCCTAATTTTTGCCCGAACCTTTTATTCTGTTTTTGGTTCGCCGGGATGCCCCTTTTTTGCCTGGACTCTTTTTTTTTTGTCCAGCGGGTCTCTTTCAAGCAAAGTATTTTTTAACTGCGTCAGCGTTCACCGGGGATGCAAAATATTCACCATCCATCGTGGATAACAACAAAGCTCCTCCCGAGAAGACCTTGCTGACGACATACGGCCCTTCGTAATTCGGAGTCCATTTGCCCCGGTGATCGGAGTGTGGCGGAAGAATCTTCTTCAGGACGAGATCACCCGTCTGAAAGCTTCTAGGACGTACCTTCTTGTCATAAGCTTTCTTTATTCGGCTTTGGTACAGGCGACCAAATGCAATCGATGCTAACCTCTTCTCGTCCATCAGGCTGAGTTGGTTCAAGCGATTCGTAATCCATTCTGCCTCGTCGAGCTTTACATCAACCAAAACTCGCAAAGAAGGAATCTCCACTTCTAACGGTAGGACAACTTCCATACCGTACACTAAGGAGAAAGGAGTTGCCCCGGTTGACGTACGCACCGTCGTACGATAACCGTGCAAGGCAAACGGCAGCATCTCGTGCCAATCTTTGTACGTCACAACCATCTTCTGAACAATCTTCTTAATGTTCGTGTTGGCCGCTTCAACAGCGCCATTCATCTTTGGCCGGTAAGGAGATGAGTTGTGGTGTTCAATCTTGAAGCTCTGGCACAATTCCTTCATCATCTTGTTATTTAAATTCGAACCATTATCAGTAATGATTCGCTCGGGAATTCCATAGCGACAGATGATGTCCCTCTTTATGAATTTAGCTACCACCTGCTTGGTCACATTAGCGTACGAGGCTGCCTCCACCCATTTGGTGAAGTAGTCGATAGCTACCAGAATAAAACGATGACCATTAGATGCAGTGGGCTCGATCTTGCCTATCATGTCGATGCCCCACATGGAGAACGACCAAGGGGAGGACATGACATTCAATGGGCACGGCGGCACATGAACTTTATCAGCATAAATCTGGCATTTGTGACATTTCTTCGCGAATCTGAAGCAATCCGACTCTATAGTCAGCCAGTAATACCCTGCTCTCAGGATCTTTCTCGTCATGGCATGCCCGCCGGCGTGCGTACCAAATGTGCCCTCATGGACTTCTTCCATGAGCATACTCGCCTCTTTCTCGTCTACACATCTGAGTAGCACAAGATCGTGGTTTCTCTTATACAACACTCCATCAGGATTGAGGTAAAAGTTTCCAGATAGCCTCCTCAGAGTCTTCTTATCCTGGGTTGACGCACCCGTAGGATACTCCTTAGTCATAAGGAAGGTCTGGATATCGTGGAACCATGGCTTGCCGTCATTGGCATCCTCGATTGCAAAGACAAATGCCGGTCTATCAAGACGCGAAAGTACAATTCTTGGAGCCTCATTCCAATAATTGACTTTATACATTGAAGCCAACGTGGCTAAGGCATCAGCCATCTGATTTTCAGCCCTGGGTACATGATGAAGTTCCACTCGATCGAAGAACGGAAGCAGCCTCCTGGCATAATTCATGTACGACACTAAATTCGCTTGACGAGTTTCCCACTCCCCTTTAATCTGATTGATTACAAGAGCTGAGTCACCATATATGTCTAGATTCTTGATTCTCAAATCAATTGCCTCTTCTAGACCCATGATACATGCTTCATACTCGGCTTCATTGTTGGTAACTGGAAACGTCAGTCTCGCAGTAAACGGGATGTGGGATCCGTGAGGAGTCGTGATGATAGCCCCGATACCACTTCCATAGGAATTAACCGCTCTGTCGAATATCAACTTCCACTGAGACTTCCTATCTGGCCCCTCATCGGGCAATGGCTCATCGCAATCCTTCGCTTTGAGAAACATAATATCCTCGTCAGGGAATTCGAACTTCATCGGCTGGTAGTCTTCGATTGGCTGTTCGGCAAGGTAATCAGACAATACGCTTCCCTTAATGGCTTTCTGGGAGACGTACTGAATATCATATTCTGTTAACACCATTTGCCATCTGGCAATCCTGCCCGAAAGAGCCTGCTTCTCGAAGACGTACTTGATCGGATCCATCTTCGAAATTAGCATAGTGGTGTGATTGAGCATATACTGTCGTAGACGTTTGGTAGCCCAAGCTAATGCATAACACGTCTTCTCCAGCATCGAGTATCGGGATTCACACTCAGTGAACTTTTTACTCAAATAATAAATGGCATGCTCTTTTCTGCCCGTCTCGTCGTGTTGACCGAGAACACACCCCATACTATTCTCCAGAACCGTCAGGTACATGATTAATGGCCGTCCAGCCACTAGGGGTATCAAGATTGGAGGTTCTTGAAGATACTGCTTTATTTTGTCGAATGCCTTCTGGCAATCCTTATTCCAAGTAATCGCCTGATCTTTCTTTAAGAGCTTGAACATCGGTTCACAAGTGGCCGTGAGCTGAGAGATAAACCTTGCAATGTAGTTTATTCTGCCCAAGAAACCACGAACTTCTTTTTCTGTTTTTGGCGCTGACATTTCTTGGATAGCTTTTATTTTCGCAGGATCAACTTCAATCCCTCGTTCACTAACGATAAACCCCAATAACTTTCCGGACCGCACTCCGAAAGTGCACTTGTTAGGATTCAGCCTCAGCCTGAACTTCCTAAGCCTCTCAAACAGCTTCAATAAGTTGACCAGATGCTCTTCCTCCGTTTGGGACTTTGCAATCATGTCATCAACATAGACCTCGATCTCATGATGAATCATATCATGAAACAAAGTTACCATTGCTCGCTGGTAAGTGGCCCCTGCGTTCTTCAAACCGAAGGGCATTACCTTATAGCAGAACGTTCCCCAGGGGGTGATAAACGTCGTTTTCTCCATGTCCTCCGGTGCCATCTTAATCTGATTGTAACCGGAGAAGCCATCCATGAATGAAAACACGGAAAACTGGGCTGTGTTGTCGACCAACACATCGATATGAGGCAACGGGAAATCATCCTTAGGGCTCGCCCTATTCAAATCCCGATAATCGACGCACATGCGTACCTTACCGTCCTTCTTCGGTACAGGCACTATGTTGGCGACCCACGGAGGGTAAGTGGTAACGGCTAGAAATCCTGCATCCAACTGCTTCTGGACTTCTTCTTTGATTTTTACAGCCATGTCTGGTCTCGTCCTCCTAAGCTTCTGCTTGACTGGAGGGCAATCTTCTCGCAACGGCAAGCGATGAACCACGATATCTGTGTCAAGTCCGGGCATATCTTCGTATGACCAAGCAAAGACGTCACCATACTCTCGAAGCATCTCGACCAGTCTATGCTTGACATCATTCTGCAGCGCAGCCCCTACTCTGACATTTCTGACGAGCTCCTCAGAACCCAGATTTACAATCTCAATATCCTCCTCATGAGGCAGAATAACCTTTTCTTCTTGCCTCAACAAACGGGCCAACTCTTCCGGAAGGTCTTCGTCTTCATCAATCTCGTCCTCGGCTTGATAGATCGGGCAATCAAAGTCGTAGGGAGTCGTAGAGGGTCCAGAGTCGATGTCATCTGTTATGTGGATCCTGCAATAACAAGGGTTAAGTTTAAAGCAAGAATATGCAGGTTAGCACAAACCCCGTTGCCATTTTGCTGTTTTTTCGCAATAAACATAAAACAGGAATAACAGAGAACACAATATTTGAGTACGAAGAAAACGCCTTTTATTTACTAACAAAATGCATATACATAATCCAACAAGGCCCTGACAGTAAAACCCCTATGCCCCGGGCAGGACATAGGGTTGTACAAAGATTGTAAAAAGCAAATCATTACTCTTCACTTGTCAGCTTGATAATCTTCTTGATGGTCCAATTGCTGAGGCGCTCGCCCGACTTGCTCGGTCGAATCTAGGCGTCAAGATCACAATCACTATCCCCGCTGTCCTCAGACGCTGCGTTGATGCTTTCAAAAATTACTCCGCCTTTGGTGAATAGGATCGGCCCTTTCCCACGAGACGAACTGCTAGCAGAAGATGAAGCTTCAGCTTTAGGAGAATACCCCAATCCAAACTTATCCTGCTTGATTGGTATATCCAAAACATGCCCACAGCCTGGGGTGGAACCGACTTCGACAACGGCCCGAGCTTCCTTAAATGAGGAGAGATTCATCTCTTGATTCTCTGTGACGACAGAAGCTACCTCTTTCACCTTGACGGTTTCAAATGCTTGACAGAGCGTTTCATGGATCTCGCCATCCATTTCAACATATTTAAAGGACGACAAGTGGCTCACCATGATGTCCTCCTCACCACAGACGGTTACTATGCTGCCCCCGACAGCATATTTAAGCTTTTGATGTAGCGTGGACGTCACGGCGCCAGCAGCGTGGATCCATGGCCGACCTAAGAGGCAACTGTAGGCGGGCATGATATCCATGATATAGAAAACCGTATTGAACGTCTTTGG
Source organism: Lathyrus sativus (assembly GCA_963859935.3). NCBI lineage: Eukaryota > Viridiplantae > Streptophyta > Magnoliopsida > Fabales > Fabaceae > Lathyrus > Lathyrus sativus. The sequence continues at coordinate 36,142 of CAWUDS030003865.1, forward strand.
ACCAACTTGAATTGGCAGGGTCAACTCTCCGAAGACGTGGCGCTTGGTTCCGTCAAAGGCTTTCACTACCAGATCACTGGGCGTGCAAAGCAATCCATGGGTATCCAACTTCATCAGTGCCTTCTTCGGAAGCACATTAAGCGACGAACCCGTATCCACCAGGACATGCGACATGATAGTGCCTCTGCACTCTATCGAGACGTGCAAGGCGTTGTTGTGGTTTCTTCCTTTAGAAGTCAGCTCTAGATCTGTAAATCCCAGCCCATTACCAGCATTGACATGGGCCACCACCTCCTCCAACTGATTTACTGATATCTCCTGCGGCACGTATGCAGCATTCAATACCTTCAGCAAGGCGTTGCGGTGCGCCTCAGAACGCAGCAACAAGTTAAGAATAGAGATCTTTGACGGAGTTTGATGGAGATGATCTACAATCTTGTAGTCGCTCTTCTTGATTAACCGCATGAACTCTTCAGCATCTTTAACTAGCAAGTCTTTTTCTGCCCCAGAAGGGACCTCTTCGACAGCTTTACCTTTACCCTTATCCACAGCGTCAGCCCGGACCACTTTCTCTGCTGCAACCTCTGCTGGCGCAAATACTCTACCGCTTCGGGTAATGCCACTGACCCCGGCGAGATTCTGCACAGTCGATCCGAACGGCTCAAGCTCTATCTTCTGCCCATTGCAATAAACTTCGGCGCCATAATTCCATGGAACAACATTAGTACTCTCGAATGGGATTGGCCCGGCTCTGGTGATAGTGATAGTAGGCGGTCTGGGTGCAGAAATAGTAATAGGGTGACGAGGAATAGTGATGGTAGCAACTTCATCTGCCTGCTTCAGCATGACCTCCCCTGATGCACTTTCTATGCTACGGCTAAACTGCAAAATACCCTCAGACATCAGACTTTGGATACCTTCGACCAGCTGCTCACACCCATTAGGAAGCGTAGCACAAGCCATACATAACTCTCCGCATCCAGGAAATAAGCCCTTCTTCAGCAACTTAGCCTTGACAAAACTCAACGGCGTCTTCAAATCTTTGACATCAGTCAGCAAGTCCGCACTCTCCTCAGTGATAACGGCATTCACTCCGCCCCCCTTATGATGAGGCATAGGGTTCTTGGTAACGTTAGGCACATTATCAGAAAAGTTAATAACCTTGGCGTCCACCAAGTCCTGCACTTTGTGCTTAAAAGCTTTACAATTCTCAATCGTATGGCCCGGTGCCCCAGTATGGAAATCACAAGTAGCACTGGCGTCATACCCCGGTGGCGGTGCCCCTGTTAAGGGAGCCATTGTCCTCTTTTGAACTAGTTGGAGCTGAAGCAACGTTTGCAGAAGCTGTGCATACGACATGGGTGGAGTTTCAAAATGACGATTTGTCAGAGGAGCCCGATTCTGATATCTTCTATACCCCTGCTGATTCTGCTGCTGAGGCTGCTGATGCTGCAGCTGCTGCTGCGGTGGAGCAGCTGGGATATTTATGCTAGCAATCTGAGGCTGAGGGCCCTTGCCCTTTCTCCGAGCATTAGTAACAGCACTTGCATCTCCCTCTCGACGCTTGCCAGCGTAGGGTTTCTTACTACCTCCTCCAGCTGAGGATGATTCGCCCTGAATTTTTCCAATCTTTATACCGTTCTCAACATGCTCGCCCATAGTGATGAGAGCCGAGAATGTTCCAGACATGCCACTGACCAGCTTTTCATAGTAGATTCCAGGAAGGGTGGCCACGAACATTTGCACTAGCTCACGCTCAACCATCGGCGGTTGAACCCGAGCAGCCAATTCACGCCACCGCTGGGCGTACTCTTTAAAGCTTTCATTGTTCCGCTGTGAAAGATTCTGAAGCTGGACTCGGTTGGGAGCCAAGTCGCTATTGTATTGATAGTGGAGGACGAACGCTTCTGCAAGATCTTTCCAGGTGCGCACAGTAGCGGGCTCCAGGCCCATATACCATTCGAGTGATGGACCAGAAAGGCTATCCTGAAAGAAGTGCATCAGCAGCTTCTCATCGTCAGAATAGGCGGACATCTTTCTATAATAAGATCGGAGGTGGACCCGAGGGCAAGTAGTACCCTTATACTTCTCGAAGGTAGGCACCTTGAATTTATGAGGTACCTTAAAGTCAGCAATCAACCCGAGCTTGGACATGTCAATGCCCAATGTGTTCTGATTTTCAATGTCTCTCATCTTGTCTTCCAGTGCTTTGAACCTGAGTCGAGCTTCAGCATTCAACTCTGCTTCTACACCTCTCTGAGAGAATATGTCATCCTGATGGTCCTCCAGCCACGGTTGAGGCACCAACAGATTTCCTACACCAGCATTGCCGTTGACCGGCCCTATGTTAACATTGGCTCCCAGACTACCATTGTCGACGCTTGCCGCATTGAGTCCGAGATTAGTCATCAGATTGCCGTTAGCACTGTCGTTGCCCCCGACAACAGGAACAACATTCTGTGGAGCGTCCACTGGAGGAGGAGGAGGCACGGCCCCGCCGTGAAGTATGCCATTACTGTCAACCCTGGAGACCAGAGGTTGAACCAAAGTGCGAAGCTGGTCCTGACCCTTCGCGACTACTTGCATCAGCTCCATAAAACGATCCATCCGTTCACGGAGCTCTTGAACACCTGACTGTACCTGGTCCATTATCCTTGTCTGATTAACGCGAGTTGAGTAGCGGTGGATGAGTCTTTGATCAATCCTGGAGATCGAAAGCAGCTCGGAACTTGTGAACCTGAAAAACCTGTCAATATTAAAGGTTAGGAAAAGCAACAGAATGTATGTCATGCAAAATGCTTTATGCAGATGTATGCGTGTGTCTGTGTGCTTGAGAGATTTCCCCCGATCCTGGCGCCTTAGTACCAGTGCTGACAATAATAAGGAGGGGAATCTGGGCCCCATTATGGAAACAGCAATCTCACATATACACAGGAAGCCCATAGCATTGGTGATAACCAACTCCAACACATCAGGGATCGAGAACTCGTACGCAACGGTCTTGCTGAGAGAGGCTGCAATAATACAATAAGAGGCGAGAGATCCTGGATCAGGGAAACGGTACCTGTCACGGACACACGTCAATGGAGTGCGAATGATTATGCAAACTAATGCAAAATGCAGGCATGCAACAATATCCAGGTGGCTGCTGTGGAGATTCGGTATCAACAGTCACTGATGAGAAGGAAACCCCGGTGTAAAACCACTGATCTGATCTGCTGAGAATAACCATCTGATAGGACCGAGATCAAAATTCTGCTCTGCCAAGAGTAAGTGCCTGATAATAAGGACCCGGGATGTATGATCAGAAAATGTCCGCTGATGAAGTCTTCAGACCCCAAATCAAAAATCTGCCCTATCAAGAACAACCACACAGCTGCTGATGAGATCTTCAGACCCCACTCAAAATCTGCCCTATCAAGAACAAACAACAACTGCTGATGAGATCTTCAGACCCCACTCAAAAATCTGCTCCATCTAGGACAAACCTCTGATAACAATACTCTGATCGAAACCTGCTTTACCAGGAACAGACATACACCCGATGATAAAATCCTCTGATCAAAAAACTTGCTCTGTCAAAAACAGTCACATCTGATACTGAGAACCCTGATACCAACGTAACTGATTCACTGTCAAGAAAACCAGGTGGTCTGAAGGTCAAAGTTTCCTGCAATAACCCAATCCCACTCACAGGTATGGACCTAATCCACGGACAAAGGTACGGCATCCTATGCGGTCATCAGCGTCACAGACTTTCACGAGTGATGATACGATTCCCAGAAGGAGTGGCATCATCAAGTCATGAAGAGGCCTCACTTAGCTGACTTCCAAATGATCGGTCCCCAGAGTCGACAATCCTCACGTCTGGACTCCCCTCAGATCCTCAGGACCGGAAAGGAGCACCTCTGCAAGAATCTCGTCTGAGCGCAGATTTTCGTAGGGAACTGTGCCTGCTCAGCAGACAGGTTCGTCTACTACTTCTCCGCAACTATATCTAGGTGTACACTCAAGCCCAGGTCCGGCTTCTCACTCATAGTAACATCCCTCTCCCACAACAGCACAGATAATCATATCAAACTGGAAATAAAATGCGGGAAGTAAAGTGCGGGAAGTAAAAATGCAATAAACAAATGCAACCCAACAAGCAAACATACAAGCGCTAGGATTGACTCGCGTAGGGGATGGGAAACGGTCCCAGCATAAGGGATGGGAAAAGTCCCTAGATGCTATCCTTCCCCAGCAGAGTCGCCAGCTGTCGCTTGCGCGAAAATAAGGTGCCGGCATGACAGAAGAGTCGCCACCTTTCGTTATTTATCCCTCAGAGCGGGAAAGGAAACGATCGGAAAAACCTGACGAATAAGGGTAAGACAAGGTCATCGCAACCATTGTCTGGGTTCGGGAGTCGGTTACGCAAGGGGAAGGTATTAGCACCCCTCACGTCCGTCGTACTCGACGGGATCCTCACTTGTTTGTTTACTTGGACGGGTTGGTTATAATCTATCTACCTATCAAGGCTGGCTGAAAAAGAAAAGAAAAATGACTCGGCAAAGCGTCGCACTTTATGCCTACGTATTCTCATCAGAGAATGAGAAATCAGAGTCAACGTAGTTCGGCCTACGAAGGGTTATGGGGGAAAGGTTGAAGGTTGCTCGCTAGAACGTCGCATCCTATGCCTACGTACTTCCACACTGTATGGAAGATCAGAGCAAACGTAGTTCGGGAAACTACGGTTTATTTCCTGAAAGAAGTGTTTTTATTGTGTTTGCGATCTCAACCGCACTAGAGACTATGACCTGAGAGTGAATGCGTCGCATGTCACCCAAATGGTACCATACTAAACATCCCACCTCAGATAGCTTAAGGCTCGTAACGTACGACATAAATCATTCATGATTACTGTATCTTGAACGGTTTTGAGATGAAAAGAGAACAGGCCCAACTAGGAGGGAGACTATCAAGTCCTACTGTTATCATGCCATGGATTCATCCTATGGTTGAGGTTTGAACAGGGAACTCCTAGAAGTTGTCATGCATAGGTTTCAACCTAAAAGTCTATCATCAAATCCTTGTCAAAGGAAATGAGAGTCCTAAGGGATCATGTCAATAATACACCAAGACAGACAAAGAATCAGCTTAACAGTAAAATGCATGCAATGCAAGTGAGGGAGGAAATGTGTGTGGGGCTTCAGCCTCCACAAGCTCGTCTCGACCTCAAGCCAGTCATGAAATAACAGTAATCATACTGAAATATAACACCATGCTATCAAGCAATAAACAGCAAAAGAAATGAAGTGCCATCAGGCAAACAAAACACATGCTAGAGAAAGAAAGAATCATCTACATCTACTCTCTAATCCTAGCCCTAACACAGAATCTTGATCAAATCTAAGCAAAGCCCTAAAGCAAAACCTAACCAAAAGAAATCAATCCCAGTCTTCAAGCTTCAAGGTAAGCTTACCAAAGAAAGGGAGCTAAGTAAGCAGACTCATAGTGTCTTCCTCAGGAAAGCACTAGGAGGTGTATACTCAGGAATCATATCCTATGTGGCTCGACCACTGTGATCAGTTTACATTCCTCCTCAGGAGAAACTAAACTCACAAGCAGGCTCCAACATCACTGGATATTTAGGAAATCCTATCCGAACTAGTGGAACTAAGTGAATAGACCCATAAGACCTTCCTCAGGAAAGTACTAGGAGGCTTCCACTTAGGAATTGTACCCCATGTGGCTCAACAACATGTGATCAGTTTACATTCCTCCTCAGGAGAAATTAAACTCATAAGTTGGCTCCAACATCATTGGATACTTGATAAATCCTAGATAAACTAATGGAACTAAGTGAATAGACCCATAGGACCTTCCTCAGGAAAGTACTAGGAGGCTTCCACTTAGGAATTATATCCCATGTGGCTCAACAACATGTGATCAGTTTACATTCCTCCTCAGGAGAAATTAAACTCACAAGTTGGCTCCAACATCATTGGATACTTGAGAAAGAGGTGAGAAGAAAGAATGAAAGTCATTCATAGTGCCTTCCTCAGGAAAGTACCATGAACTTCCTTCAAACTTCAGGATCTCAAACCTCACAGACAGGGCATAATCCAAGCTCCGGGTCTCTGAGTATTGATCTACAATCTTCTCTTCCATCATGCCCTTCAACAAGATCTTCAAAACAAACTAAACCCCACAACAAATTCCCCAAAATAAACCCCAGAGATAAACAGATAACCACAGGACAGACAAAATCATCAGTCAACTTCAGAAAATACCTAAAAATACTAAAACAAGGGGGAAAATTCTACCAATTATTCACAAGGGTCTATAACACCTACCCATAACATCCACATATGCCCATA